>JAUBOD010000876.1:2579951-2597924 GCA_032353885.1 Nothura maculosa
GCTCCTCAATACCTTCTTCTCCTTCATATGACTGGAGATTCTCTCAAGGATGAGCTGCTCCATCACCTTTCCAGGGACGGAGGTGACGAAGACTCACATGTATTCCTTTTCTGATAATCAGTGATTCATAGGGGCTCCCCTTCCGTGATCATACTCTTTTTGTGGCTACTTAGTCACACCACTGCTAGTGGTCTTACATTAATACAGATAGCCCCTTCCAGTTCCTCATTCTTGACCTGCTCTTTGAACTATCAGAGTCCACATTTTCTCTGTAAGACTACAGAACAGCTGTTAACCTTAAAAAACAAGATTTAAGATATCCTACAAATTAGGGGTAAAAGCTTATGATTTTACCTGAGATCGGGATGCAGAATTGCTGATTTTCTTCAAGCATGTGCTGCTTCTCACCAAGAAGTTTCTGATCTAAAAATTCACTCTGAGATATGGTGCTTGCCAGCAAAACTCTTACATGGTTTCCTCTATCCAGTGAGATTACTTATGTGTGGACAAAAAAGCCAGGGTGCATTTAGTGGTCATAGTGAGAGTGAGTTAACTGTTAAATGCAATGGTCTATATTCCAAGTGCTTGGTTAGCAGTTTAGATTGCTCATTTCTCCCTCAAACTTGGGTGCTACAAGGCTGAAGGCAACAAAGAGAAGCAACTACTGAGGCTGCAGGAATAGAATATGAAAATCCCAATGTTCAAAGTACACAAATGTGAAGTTAGGTGCCAGGAAATGAAGGTATAGGACTTACTATATATAATCACATCTGCATCCCACTAGAATCCAATAGTTATCCATTATGGATAAAAACTACTGGGTCTTGTCCTATAAGCTACTGGTGTACTTGTGGCCAGTGAAACAACTGGTCGAGATGGAAAGTGCTGCCTTGGTCTTAGCTGCTACAGGAAATGCACAGGGTCCTATTATGTAAACTCTTTCAAAAGCTACTTTTTGTTAGCGTGTTGGGAAAAGTAAAAGCAAGTTAGTGTAATTTTCCATTTATTTGTCTGAAGTCCAATGGCATCAATTGAAAGACATCCATTCCGTGGGTTCTTTTATAATAACTTCAACTGTGCAATCTTTTCTATTTCTTTTCTTCATTTTATTTAATTTTAGAATGGTTAGGAGGAACAATATTGGGGGATAAATGCAAGTCCTTGGCTGAAAAGAATTAATTAATATTGTTATAGCTATAGCAGAGTTGAATTATTCTGCTGGTCTTGTGGGTAAAAACAACAAACTGTCAGAACATTGAAGAAGGTCCCCTGACCATGCTATTGACTTTATCGTCAAACTCATGGGGATAAAAAGGCATTTACCATGCTTGCACTTAATTTGCCAGTGTAAATGAAGTTGGCATGCATTACTGATATGCACCTATAGCAAACTCATATTTGACTTTATGAATTGTTTATAGAATTCACACTATGAATTTTGCATAAAATAGTTGCAGAGGAAATTGTGCCTGGACTACATTTGCTTTTCCTTGAGTGAGGTAGCGGGTACTTAATGTTTAATTGATTAACAATGTCCTTTCTCAAATGAACAGTGTAAAAAACAAGAATATGTAAAATTATATTCAAAATACCTCCAGGAGGAAAATCTCAGGAAACTTGAGCAATAGGAATATTTCTTTGGAGAAAAGTTCAAAACAATGGAGAGAATAAAATATACTATTTTGGGATTAAATATTATTACTCTTGCTAGTTCTTACTTAACTATGCCTGCAAAAGAGCACAGAGCTCGTTACTACTTTTTATGTGCAGATTCATTTTGTTCAGGTGATTAGTCATCTCTTTGTCTTTGAGAAGCAGAATATGTACTACATATGTTGTTTACTTGCTTGGGTTTTTGATGACCATTAATACAATTTTAATTTTTGGACTTCCTTGGTTATATATAGAGTATTAACCCTGAAACATCATTGTACTCCAGGGGAATGATTGTTTCTGACTTGATCTATTTGGAGTTAGAAAGAATCAAAAAGCCCTACAGGGTTGTGGCAAAGCACTCGAGATAAGTGTTTCCCCCCTCTGTATTACTTATTTATTAAATCTGGTGGAGCATAACTAAAAGGGAGAAAAAGACCAAAGAAATATAGAATACAATGGCCTTCAGATTTTAATGGGAGATATGGCTGGAAGCTATTTCTAAATTATTAAATAAATCGATTTTATTCTTGCAGTCACCCTCCAAGGTGTATTTGTCAGCCTTATTATATTCATCTTCAGTGCTATTCAAAACCACTTACAGAGAAACATGTCTTTTCTTGGCCACAATTCTTCAGCTTTTCTAATTAAACATGAAACTTACATTATAGGTTCAGTGTTCATTGTTTTTTGTTTTCCTTTCTTTTTTTCTTCCTTTTTTCTCTTTTTTCTTTCTTTCAATGAAGTCTCCCTATTTGGTTTGTATGCCCAAATACAGGTAACAATATTTGGTTAACTGTGACACTGACAAAGCTACTAGCAGTCCTGTTTTTATTTTTTTAATGCAAAACCTATTGGCTATAGAAAAGCTTTAAGACAATGAGTGTACCTTAGTCTTGTATTTTCTGTTCACAGATGATGCCAGGGCACAAAGCCTTACACCATGTGTATGTGACAGCAGGTTTGCAGATAAAATATGGTTGCACAAAGAATTTTTTTTTTTTTTAGGATTTATCATTTAAGTAATTCTGTGCTCTCTCATTCTCTCACTGTGCAGATACACACTACACAAAATCCATTTGCTCAGCTTTTCCCATGAGTAATCCAGCTGCAGTGGTTTGGAGCAAAAATCTGAAGAGGCAATTGAAAAAATTCTGGTATTGAAAGTTATTATTAAATGGCCATCGATAACCCAAATATGCTGGCATGCTGAGAGTGGGAAAGTAGTAAAGTATTTATTCCCTCAGGAACAACTTTACAGTCTCCAGTAATTAAAAATGGATAAAGGCAGCACATTCTTTCTCCACATAATCGTCAATAGTGCTCGTGCCCATGCTCAATGCACTGAAGCGAGGAAGGAAATTGGGAGCAATTTTTGCTGTTTCCTTTATAGAGGAATGGGAACATGCTCTCCCACGAATGAACATTTTGGAGTCATGGCAGAATATTCCTTTATTTTTGGTATCATTTCCTTCACTGAAGCCTCTGCCTAAGTGCAGGTTGGAAGAGGTCTGTAAAGAAATGAACATGCAGGGCTCAGAAGTAAAGGATTCTTTGCTACATATGTCTAGGGTTGTGCTTTTAAACTGGATCTCTTGAAATAGGCAAAAACATTGCTAGTATTCTGCTGCTTTTTGTGTGGATTTACCACGGAGCACATGGGTACTTAAAATAGATGACTACCTCTAGAAAAATATATGGTCTGATGTGCAGTGCTCTTCCTGCTGACTTTTTGCTCATTGTTTTTGCCAGGATATGTAATTTTTATTATTACACATTGTACCCATAAATAATATGCAACTGGAGAAGGAATGAAAACATTCCTCAGCTCAATTAAAAAGCAGGTTATCTCAAGGCTAGAGCTGTTGCCAAGCACATAATGGCTGTTTCACTTTACTGCCACGATCGCTTTATTACCAGAACCATGCTCATTACTTTGGGCTAGCGCGTGTCTCAAGGCTTCGCTCTGAGCAATGCAAAAGCTAGGAAGTGCTTCATCCCAGAAACTGCTCCGGGAGAGCCTGTGCCTTACACGCACCTCATGACTTTGTCTTTGCCGTGGAGGACAGTAATTTACTATTCACCTTTGGGCAGTAGCAACAAATTACTGCGTGCCTTGCTGTGCAGGGCAAGGTGTTTGGGAGCAGAACGTGTTCCCGCCTTGTCACTATTCCCTCATGCTGCTTTGTCCGTGCTGCAGTGCCTTGTTCGGAGAGCTGACAGATGGGTCCATGGCCACAGGTTTGCATCTCATCAGTTGTGCTTTCGGGTAATCTGGGCTGGGTACAGCCGGGGAGTGTTTTTCTTCTCAGTTGGCTTAAATCATGGTTGAGTTAGCTGGCTTGGGGTGGGCTGTGGGAACAGACCTACACCATTCACTGATAGCACACCAAAATCCCTTTCCTCAGCAAGGGGGGCTTAACAAGGGGATAATGGTTTATATTTGGAGACTATAAACACACACAAACTGAAGCCTAGCTGAGGTCTGCTCTACACCCGCAGATCCAGGAGAAAGGGCTCTTGCTTAAAGAAATGAGAGGTGAATGCGGTGGGTTCTATCTGGCAGCTGGACTTCCTCATGGAGCGGTACCACCTCCAGCAAAAGCTTTGGCACTGACTCAGCCCTCCAAATATGTGCTCCTACCCCCAGGAGGTGATTGTTTTAACTATTTATTGCTTTCTAAATTAGACTGTCAGCATAAGCTGCCAATGGCTTTGCTAATTATGTTGCCTCAGGCCAATCTCTTTGACTTACTCCTTTCTAAGGCCAATTAGCAGTTGCCACAGAGGTTTCTATCTCCCTCTGGCCTGCCTCCCCAAATGTGAGTTCAGTGACAATTATGTAACAAAGTTTGTCTGCTGCTTTGTTTTCTGGCTCATATTGAATTAATGTAGTCAGAGTTGGGCAGAATAAGTCAAGGTCTCATTTGATGCTTCTGGGTAGGCTACACCCTGTGATGTCCTCTCTAAAGATCTAGAGTATTGAAAGAGATTTTCAGAACCAAATCTGATTCACTTCTATCTCAGCATTCCTGTGTCCTCTCTTGAAAGACAAACTTAAAGCTAACTTTAAGGTAGAGATAGGACAAGCTCCATCTGCATCAGTGCATGAGATGCAGCCACCTGTCCATGACATGAAGTGGACCTACCCGTCATGTCAGTCTCTGTTAGTTATTAAAACAGGGAGGACATAACTTCTTCAGCTTCCAGTCTGTACAGTAATAAGCAGACCCCCAAAGGCCAAGCATTGACAGGGAGAGGGAACACAGATAAGTTCTTTCATCGTCTTCTTGTATCCTATAATAATCTCGTATTCCTTTTCAGAGGTGAAATGGTTACTGATAGTGACACTGAATATTTTGCATCAGTCCACTTTCCATGGAGTCCTTTAGGACAGAAGCATTGGATTATTGAAGGGACAATCAAGCCTTTGGTAGACTAACTCACTAAAGATGCTCTGTGGCCTATTTTGTAGGTTTAGCAGTGCTGTTTTTAAAATTTGTTCTGTTTTTAAGCTTATTTAAATTGTGCCAATGCAAAGGCCTTTGTGGGCCAATTAGTCAAACATTGCTCTTGATTTTAATCATGGAAATTATACAAGGATGAAGCTCATCTCTTTTGTTTTTCTCAGCTGCACTCTGCTGTGGAGTGTGATTGCACTGTTTATGACTGTGATACCAGTGCCAGAGACTAGCCTGTCTGCATACTGCTGGGGCAGCAAGAGCAGCACAAGCTTTGCCCAGAGATTTCTTGATCCTCACTGCATCATTACAGACCCGAGATATGCTACTGTTCTTATTTACTCAGAGAGAAAGAAAGTAAGATGAAGACTGGGGAAAGAGGTAGCTAACAAGAACTGTCCATCTTCTGATATATGGGACTAAAGAGTTAGAACAACATGACTTTTGGCAGAAGGGAGGTGGAAATGGTAAAGTGGAGATGGATATTGAAGTGTTTAGGTGACTGTGAGCTGGGTATGATTTCAACAGCTGATTTGAAAGAACCAATCCAAACAGCCCCATTGAACTCAAGTCTCAGGTCTGCAATTTATGCACATGGGCAGCTGATTGGCACAAAGGATATAAAGTCTAGTCTGATCTTAAATTTCATAACTAGAGCAAGAAAGTGGCTGCTTGCGATGTATATGATAATTTCCATTCCCTCATGGACTGAAGGGCTGGTAAGCAGTCTCCAGAGGTTCACTTCATCTTATTGTTTCATGCAGTTGTTTGTGTAGGCACCATTAAGTACTTTGCGCATGCCTTTGAAAGTAATTTACAGTGAGTACTATAGTGTTCGCTAAATATTCCTGGTGCTAAACTCTTTACTGGGAATCATTTGAACATGATGATATCCTTATCTACTTTCAAAGGCAAAATTGGAGAGGTTTTAATGACATTGACTCTCTATGCATTTTATGCATTTTGGCTGAGTTTTTCAAAGCATGTAGGTAATGAGGACATCCAATCCCCATTAATTTTAAAGACGCCTTAAAAGGCTTTATAAATCTCAGTCTTTATGTTCTAGCCAGGAAGAAGGAAAGATTGATTTCTATGCTAGGAAAAAATTTAGCAAACTACTGATAACACATAATAATTTCCATGATAGCTCACAGAAAAATTAACCTCATTATCTTCAGCATATATGAATTTCTCTTCATACTGGCTTACTTTGTATATCAAAGTAGTTTAAGGTGATGATTGATAGTGTGGTCAATATCACATTAGGATTGAGATTGCTTAGTACTTTTCTTTCCATCTAATGTCTCTGGACTCATGAAGTTGCTTAGGTTGCTTTTACACAATGAAGTGTCATTTAGGTTGGACTAAATGTATCTAGGAAACAGTTTCCTATTCACAGGTCTTCCAGACTCCTTTGTAGGAGTTGTGATTTTGTGGTAAGATTTTTTATTTCGGGTAGTTAGCTTTGACTTATTTTTACTCTCTTGATCCTCTCTACACTCTTTACTTTATCTTCTTTCGCTGCAGTTTGCTTTGCCTTCCCTTTGACTGAGTGGAGTTTGCCCTTCTTTCTATAAGCCTGTGATTCAAAAGAAGACCGGTGACTTTATAAATTTCTGTGAATTACATCCTAATATATACAGCTTTTGGATTGCTTGAAAACTGTTTCCAGTAGGTTTTTCCAGCAGATTCATAATTTTATATTTGGGTTACTTTGATTGGTATCCAAAGGGGGAAATTCTGTCTCTGCTGGAGCCAGACATGTAAGCATTCACTGTTGGAGAGGATGACTGTGCTCTCCATTCACACACATGTGCTTACATGTAATGTAGACATTTATTCCTAATTCCGAAACTGCACCCTATAACTTGCTGTTGATAGATATTCATAGCTTTAGCTGTAGATATGTGTAGATATGGATAACTATGAATTTAACTCTCAACATCATTGTATCTTAGTACCTATGACTTTACCCTTTTAAAGTCTCCTAATGCTTCTTGAATTATAACCCATTATTATGTGGGTAAACTGAGGCATACACAGTGCCACTTTGTATGAATGACACTTCTTGCCTGCAGTGTGTAATTTCAGGGAGGAAGGGGCAGAAATTCACATTTCTTGATGTACAATGGCTATGTCTAAGCCTAATAGCCCCAGTTGACTCTGATGTCTGGTTACACAGCCTGGCTTGTGCTGCCAGGACAATGAGGGTTTGGTCCCAGCTCTGTGCTGATTTCTATGCAACAGTTTCATCCTCCTGCTTCCTACAGCTACCTCTTCACTGAGCAGGAACCCTCTGAATGGGCCATGATATAAAAAGTATTTACTTGGATTTTGTGTGTGTTTTACCTACCACCTATCCCCTCAGTTGAGTGGGATTAGCACTGCACCCTGTGTCTGCTGTGTGCCTGAGCTCCTGTTACTCTACAGTGCAGGCTGAATACCTTTCACCAACTAGATCACGTTAGGAGATCATATCAGATTGTACAAGGAACCACAACACACAACCACAACCCACATGCTTAGCTCATGACATTTTCATAGATGCCTCATGGTAGAGCAGACTGAACCCACTCCTGGAGGTTAAACAGTGTTCATGGCTGTGCAAATTTATTGAATGACTATATTCATAGCTTGGGAGACAGAAGCTATGTAAACCAAGTGGCTTTACACAGAGAGAATTTATTGGAAATATGTGGAATTGGAATGTAAACAAACATGCACCCAGAGCGGAGCCTCACATCCAGCTGCTTCTCTGCAAGTTTGCATGGGAATAAAAACATGTATTATTAGGCTCAAGTCAGTCTCTTATTATGTGGCCTGCTGAAAAATGTATTGGTTTCTTACAAGCAAAGCTCTTCCCATGAATGCACAACACTAAATTTATCCTTGATATGCACCCAATGAGTTGGTGAGCTACATTTGTATTGCATTTGGTCTAGAATTTTTATGGGCATCAAATTAAATAATGCCATCATTATCAAATGCATTTTTTTTTTCAACTGCAGTATGTAATTGTCATGTAGGTTACCGTGGTTTATGCTTTTAGTTACATTACAAGGCACTTAATATTTAATAAAATTTTTTCATAAGACCTTTTCATTAATGCCTAAATTTAAAAAGAGCTGGGACAACAGTCGTGGAATATAAATGAAGGAATAAGCCAAGCACTTGAGGACTCCCTCATTATCTACCTTTTAATGTAGGCTAGAGACAAACAGACTTCCTGGAAATTATTATTGAGACATATAAGAGAGGTGTTATTGCAAGAAGCTTTGTGAAACAATTTTATTTAGGATAATATTGATGATTTTCTTTTCAAAAATCTGAAGACAGTTTCCTGATAAAATGAAATGTTCATTTAAGTTTTTTTTTCTTTTTATAAAGTTACTCCATATGCTTAATAAAGTGTCTTTATAAAGCAATTACGGCATTTTGTTCATTATACATTGCACTTTGTCACATCTGATGAAGGAAACAGCAAACTCTTTCTCTGCCCTTGAAAACCAAAAATGTAAATAGTGGCATTACTCCCAAGGGAGGAGCTATGTTAATTGTGGAGTACTATGTTAGAAATCCTGGATATTGTACGTCCTCATTGTTTAGTTAGAATAGGGTGGTTACTGTGGGATTTAAACCATATGTCACTTGAATTCCAAAATTGGTCCTTTCAGTCAGCTGTGCTCTGTCATTCAGTATTGATCACAGATAATATGCTTTGCAAATTAGGGGTGGTTACAGTGCCTTTGTCCATAATAGATATTGTCATTCATTTAGAATAGCCTGAAAGTGAAGAACATTTTAAACAGGGTTAAAGCCTCTATAGTCATCATTAATGAATTTTCTAATGCTCTCTGAATTCCATAATTGTATGAAGATCAATCGCTGTTACAGTATAATGTAAACAAACAGAGAATCCATTAGAAATCGAAGGACTGTGCTGAAGTATTTTACTTCTTGCCTACAACTACACATTAGTTATTATCAGGGAAAAACTGATAATAACTGGGAATAATCAAGTGTATAAAATATAGTCTGAATGAGATTGTGATTAGTGAAAGTGAGGCTGTTGCAGAAAGAAGACAGTTTTAGTACCTTTTGTAAATGAAATGAATTTGAAAAAAAATAGCTGCAATAACACGATTCTATTCAAATATTGCTGTGGTACACAGAGATATTTACAAGCTCCAGAAAACATTGAAATAACGAGACAGTTTTGTTGTCTCACACTAACACTTACACTGAGAGAGTGTGTGTGAGAAGAGACACTTCACTGGGGTGGGACCTGCATTGCCACAGGCACAGTAGAAACAGAGCAGAAATGGCAGTTCTTGTCCCTGAAGGGCATGGTCTGAAATATAAGACATAAGAATATGAAACAACAAGGAGGTGAAGGGATGACAGGAAGAGGCGATGGTGTTGAACCTCTCCCAGCATATTTTGGTGTAGTCTGGCTAGCTGTGAATCTCCCTACTATTCAGTGGTAGCAGTCTCTCCTTAAGTTCTGCACTGAATCGTGGCATTGTGAGCATTAGTTGTCACAAAAAGACTGAACGTTGAGCTCAGATGCAAATGGAAAAAAATATGCTAAACTAGGCCCCTGATAAAATGCGTTTCTTCTGTAGAATCCCTGATACTGTGTCCTCTGTGCAATTGTGATGACAGACTCAGAGGTGCCGATCATCCTTATTTAAGAAGCTATGAATTTTTCATTACTGTTGAGTGTCATTAAGATCAGCTCTCCTTACTAGATAAGAAAACTCAGGCTTTCATAAGACTTTGCAGGATTAAGCTTTTCTGGAGCCTATAGGTGCTCATGTACAACACTTGTAGAAGGCTTGTAGGGACAGAGTGTAATTTTCTATAACTGAAATGTGATTTACACTCTACCAGTCAGCTTTCAATGGGAAATGTCCTCTGGAATATCTGCCACATTGTGGAAATGTCTGCCAACAGCTCCACCCCAGGTCTTTACCAATACCTACCATTCACAATAAACTTTAAGGAACCTACATCGCTAGAAAGAAACATATTTTTATCTGGTCTGGTGGAAGGTTGTTCCTGTTGTTGTGTCTCCCAAAGCAATGGAAAAGACTTTTGGTTTTTTTATTTCCTGTTCACTTTACTTACATTACAAGAGATATGAGAGTTGTTTGAGCGTTGGACTCTACAAGGTTTTATGGTTGGTTGACTTTCTACAGAGACTATGGTGTGATGCCACAAGGGAAAGAAGCCTTGACTGAGCTTCAACTTCTCAGGCATCCAACACATTGCAAATTTCAATCTGAATTTGTGATCTGGGCATTCATAAATCCACACCTACCTTTTTGATTCTCTGAAGTATGAAAAGAGCTGTTATCGCTCAGCAGTCTTTTCTTGAGAGGCTGTAATTAGTGTCTCCACTAAGCCATCTATTTCATCAAATTTCCATGAATTTGCAGGAACCATGGATTTTTGTCCCTCCAACACATGTAGGTGGGAGTGAGTATTAAATTAACATTGTGATTGCATATCTGTAAGAATCTAAGAAAGGAATAGTGAACAAAAGACTCCTATCTGAAAGAGGTTACCGTTTCACAACATGCAACAAACAAAATATAACTTGTCGTGTGGCTACCTCTGAATCCCAGAGTGGATCACCTTGAAAAATATGGGCTATTTTGTCAGGCTTCATTTTCTATTAAACTTAAATCCCCAAAGGAATTCCTCACAGTGGCTTTAGCCAGGTGGGGGAGCATTCAGACCAGAGCAGCAGCTGACACCATGAGTGCCAATTCCCCAGAGGGTCTGTGTGCAGGTTTGAATGGGGCAGTGCTGGCACACGGTGTGTGCGACAGCTCTAGAGCTCCCGCTGTTGCTCCCGGCAGCCGAGCTGTGCAGCTGCAAGGGGGAAGACTTCAGTCAAAGAACTGCCATGGACAAGGTTGCAGTGACCACAGGAGGGCTTTCAAAGGCATATAAAGCAGCTAGAAACTGAAAATGAGATGAAGGTGTGTACTTAGGCACTTTAGTACAGCTTAGGTGGATTGGAAGCAGGTAAATCCGGGAAAGCAACACCAACAGCATCCTCAATATCTGAACTATTTAGAGTGTAAGGAACTGCAAAATCCCCAGGAAGTTACTGTTTTGCTGTTGCACATAGTGGAGACATGCTGTCACCTTGACTGTATTGGACCCTCTTCCGTCTGGGGTAGTTCTATTTACCTGCTCCCCTATGCTCTGAGGAGCCCAGTCAATTAACAACATTTATTGGGGAGACTTCCCTGTCTTTTCTAGGAAATTGAGATCCCCTATGCTCTACTAGACATTTAAGTGCTTTCATTCTCATGGCAAGGCACCAAAGAGCATTTGGTTTAATCTTTCCTGAGCTGACAGTTTGCTATTTGTGGCATTTTCTCAGATTACATATGCTGGGTAGCTGACAGGAGCTTGTGACTTTCAGGGAGTGGATTGCAAGTAAATGACATGCATCCCTGACAGTCTGATAATACATCCACACTGGGCTGCTCCCAGAGCCCTGAAAGGGGAAGCCTGTGTGAGCATATGGCCTGGATGCCTCTAGTCCGCTGGTGCCTCCTCTCCAGCTCAATTGTTTCCAGTTCCACTATCCAGCTCTGAAATATTAGTTCTTTTTTGTGCAAGTGCAGATTTGTAGGACTGAACCCAAAGAGCTGTTCTTATTTCAGACCTGCTTTTTCTTTCTCTGTGCATCAGACACAATTCATATAAAACTACTCCAGTCTAAAATTTGTTACAGAGGAAAAAAAGCACCAATGTGTTATGCTACTTTTCTGCTATTTGTGATTCGTAAGACCTTTTATAGAGACTTCAGATTTTATGCAAGTGCTGATATCTCTTGGAAAATTGTTCCTTCTGTCTAAATTGTCTTGCATTTACTGTAAGTTCTTCAGGTCAGTTGCTGTGTAGCAGCACATTTAGTCCAAAGCTATCCATGTGTTTGGGCAGTGGACTGATCATATGTGGGTGCAGATCCACTATGACTAACTCTGAATATAACAAGTTTGGCTTATTTTATCTATTATCAGGCTTATCTATTATCAGACACAGAGCACTGCATAATGAGGTTACGTTATTTCCTGGCATGGTGAGGCTAAAAATGTAGATCAACCACTTCTGCATGGCCCAGGCTGAGCCCTACCTTGCAGCTCAGGCCCACTGGGTCTGTGTGTCCATGCTCTGGGGATGCTAGGGAGCATGTGTGATGCTCTGTACAGAGTGAGTCCCCATGCAAAATGGTCAGCCCTATGCTAGTGCCAATGCCTATGTCTCTACTTTTAAATAAAACAGAGCTGGATTGGAGTACTGCTCCTGAGACTAAGCAACACAGGTATCTGAAGGTATCTGTCCATATACATCTTTACCCAGAAGAGCCATGGGTCTGTGCTAATCTCTTAAGGGTGCCTGGGTTTTGCGTGGACCAAAATCTTCCTAGGAAGTATGTTAAGAATTAACCAGTGTGGACAACGGAGTATCAGGGCTCAGGCTCTCATCTTGACCTTGATTGTTATCCTTTCTAGTCTGCTGGCACTGCAGTGTTGAGTACTAATTCTTTAGTACTCAATACAGATGCAGAGAGGACGAGGGAGAAGTTTCTAAAAAATTGCAATTGGATAAACTTATTTTAGGTGGTTTTTATTCTGAACTTGTTTTGGGCCGATGTCAGATGCCTTAGAACTCCAAAATACTGTATATTACTGTACAGTGTTTCTTTACATTTTTTGCCTGTTTTTTAGGATTTTTTTATAAGTGTTACTTATGTTGATTGTGTTTTAGAAACAGAAGAGGAGCAAGATCTGAAAAGGGGACACTATAAGAATCAAATTGTGCCTGTAGTGCAGGCTTCAGTTTTCATGGAATAGTGGCACATGGAATGAGGAATATATGAATATTTAGTGAAGTGTAAATATGCACTGCTCACATGCCACTCTGAATTCAGATTTGCCTTGGAATGCAAATCTCTTTTGTTTAAAATAGAATATTCTGCTTTTAGAAAAACATCTAATTGAAAAGTGTTTCTGCACTACAGCTGAGCTGCAATAAACAATGACAAACTTCTTCAAAAGAGATGCCAGAAAAAAAAAAAAAAGAAAAGATAAGATAAAAAAAAAGAGAAGGGAATCCCTTAATTCCTGAATGTACAGAAAAAAAACTGCTTCAGAACGGAATGAATGGAGGAAGTTGTAGTTTCTGTGCTGTTGGGTGTAATTAGCTTTCAGATTATATCACTTTTGATAATTAGATCTACATGAAACCTCCAGTCTAAGGCTCCACAAGTATTTCTTGTGTGCCAGACTGGATATGTAGTAGTTGGAACTACAGATCTACTGGATAGATCTAGGCTACCAGTTGCTTTGGGAAACACCTTCATCTTTCTTTTAAGCTGGCAGATGGTTTAAGTCCAGGCTGGGCTGCCTGCTGTTGTTTTCAGTGAAGGAGTGTTACCTTTTTGGATTCATGAAAGGCTCTCAATCAAAGCTAAAATGGCAGGCCAGTGCGGTGAATCAATAAAATCTCTACTTTCAGCTGGAGTGTCGGATAGTAATTCTTCTCGTGTCACTGCCTGGTTAAACAGTCATACTCCTGCTAAAAGCCCTATAAGACATAATAGATTCATGTGGCGTTAGTCTATTGTACTGCATTTACCCAGAAAAAGGGAGAGAGGTTACTGTTTCACTAAAACAAACCAGACACTGATGCATTGTGTATCAAAATGTATTCACCCATTTCGCTCTGCCTCATTAGAGCAGGGGGAGGCTGTTTTCTATACCTCTTGTGGAGCAGTGTTAAGACATCTGACATATTCATTGCAAATCCTAGTTTAATGATGACTCAGACACCAAATCCCAAATGATTTTACATGCTGGCTTTTTGGTTTCCCATTACTGCACGTACCCATGTGTTTTCTGTTATTAAACTACAATAAAGATGTGCAAACTAGAGGCATTAGAAAATTTTCAGGGGTTTTAGAATAAATCTCAGCCCTGCAGAGAAATTATTCAACTGCATCATTTCTAATTAAAGGAGAGTAATTCGGTGCATCTGATCGAATGCATTGTATTTCTTTATATGCATTGTTTTAGTTGTTAATGCAAATAGGACAAAGAGGTTTCACTCAAAAAGGATTTGAAAGTTCTTAAATGTTAAACATCAATGCCTGTACCATGCAAGAAGGAATGGCTGCTTTGTGCCCTGAAATTGAAAGCTGGTGGCCCTAATATGGCTGTATTGAGATGCAGATGAGTTCCCCAGCCTTGGCAGCCTCCCCAGTTGCAGGTATCTGTGATCAGCCATCTTACCCTCTTCACTACTCAGGGCTGACCTGGTGCCAGCGAACCAGCTTAGTGAAAAGTATGTAAAAGTTATGTCTTAAAACACTATTCAGAGCCCTCTCATGAGCTGCATCAACATCTTGGACTGTCATAGTAGTGTCAAAATTGGCAGATGCTTGTTGTAGGGTCTTAAGATAAATGCAAAGAGCTAAATGCAAAATATCACTGACTTCTAGGAGGAAGGTTTATGCTCCCTTCCCCCTATATACATATACTTCTGTGTGCATGTGTTAGTATATATATATGTGTGTTGTGTATATGTACACATGCGGGAATCATTGATTATTCTGCAGGATGTTTTAAGCGAGTGTTTTCATCACCACTTTGGAGGAAGACAGACTACCCTTGTTAATATACTTAGCAGTACAGCTAAGTAACGCTAACATTGTAATTCAGAGGTGATGTGCAGGATTTTTATATTTAATGAGACCCACATACCGCATAATCTCACCATCTGGGTAGATCCAGGAATGGTTGTAGAAAGTTTCCATTAGTCAAATTAACATCCCTCATGTCTTCAGCTCACTGTGAGGTGCCACCATGGAAATGTTTCTTTCACCATGGAGGTTATTTGCTTTGAAAATCCACTGAATTTTTGCATCTTGGACAATCTTAAGCATTCCCCTCTGTTGTTAGGTCAAATATGTCTCTGGCTACAAAACAAGGGCAGATAGCAAAATATCTAGAGTCTCCGGCTCCTCCTCTCCAAAGCAAACCTCAGCAGATGTAGACAAGATTTTAATAGCTGCATAAAGAGAAATGCATGACAACCTCATTAAGGGAACTATAATAGGCTGTCAGAATATCTCCAAGAGGACAATATATCAATGTCTAGTTTGTTATAGCATTGCTAACTATGGTAGTTTGCCCCTCTCATAATCTTTCATTCATCTTCTATTGGTCTGATTTCCAATAATACTTCACCATCACATGCATCCAGTCTCCCTTTCATCTGTCTCACAATTGCTGACATAACTCTTTAAGCATAGAAGAATCAGAGCTGGTAAGTGACAGTAATAAAAATGCAGTTAGTGGTCCACCCCACTGGTAGCCCTGTTACGGTACATTAGAAGGATTTTCATTTTCTTTCCCTTTCTACTACCCTGAGGACCATTTTGTCCCATACCAGCATCTGCAGGAGGTCAAGGTCCAAAGAGCCCGGGGATTTTATACCATCTGCCACCAAAAAAAAAAAGAAAAGTGAAAGTAAAGCGCTAAATGTTGTAAATGTTGCTCTAAAGAGGAATTTGAAATTATTTATCACTGTAATGGGAAATCTGTCATTATTAATTGTACCCATCTATTGTCTTTCCTGTACACTGAAAGGTCTTGAGATATTATTTAACTAGATTTAAACTGCTGCAGCTGGAGTTACCCCCTACTCCCCTTTCACCTTTCGTGATCCTTTGGGAAGATGAAATGGAGTCCAGTGAAGCCAGCTCCTCCATTCTTTTTGGGATCCAGCATTCCTCTAATCTCTCAGTGGCCCATAAGTATCATGAACCACTCACATGAGCATGCCAGTTGCTGGAACTGCTTCGGAAACTGGTTGGAAAACATGAGCAAAAAACAAAAAAAGCAAACAACAGAGATCCCGTAAGGATGTTTTCTCCTGCATATTTAATTTTTTCCCCACCTGTCTAGGAAACATCAGTTTCAGTCAAAAGACAAGAAAAACATCATTGGACTTCTAGGCTTTTCTGTTCATGCATCAATAAACAGTGCTTTTGTTGAACCTAATTTTGTACATTTGAGGCAGCCATGGTTACAATAATAGGTCTTGAACGAAATGTGCCAATTGAAGGAAATTGTCAACTCATTATTGTGGCTAAGAACGAGATATGAATGCTTCAGTCAGAGCAGGAGGTGATTTGGTAAACAAGGAGCGTTCCTAAGGGGATTTTTATAGTCAAAATCAGTATGAAGTAGACCTGAAATAATTATAGTGACAAAGGGTTGAGCTCTGCTCCAGCAGGAGTCAAGCACAACCCTCCATCTGATTTCAGTAAGAGCAGGATCATGCCCTTTGGACAGTGCACCTAGGACTGACCTACACTCTTCTGTGTTACTTGTTTGTATCTAGGTAAAACCAGGAGTTTAGATCAGCTTATTTAACTAGGCTTAGGTAGCCCACAGCCCACGTGGCTGTCACATTGCTTCTACTGGTCCAAAGAGACTCCCTGTAATAACCCACACTACTCCCTGACTGTGACAGCTCTGGGCACATATCTGAACTCTGCTGCCCAGTAATCTCAATGACCAGAAGCCACCCGACCTACTTTTAGGTGTTGGTTTGAAAATGTCTTTTCTCTTGGCTTGCTTGTTTGTGAGTGCAAGTGCATGCCTCCCCACAAAGCTCCTGCTCTTGTGGATGCAGAGACAACCTGTCTGTGCTCAGCCTGGTAGGTGAGGAGGAGGAAGAGATGTATGTGGAAAGGTCTGGCACAGGCCTACGAAAATTTTGAGTCAATGCAAGACTAAAGATGCCTCTGTAGATACTGTAGAAATAAGAAACTGAGAGAGGCCAGGCAAGGAAAGAGTTGTGGCAGGCTTGGGAAAAGGAAAAACTAACAACGAGTTTAGAGCTGTTTCCATGCTGTGCGACACAATTAAACAGACATTCACCTTTATCTTCTAAGGGTCTATATTGTTCTCAGGGTGGCAGAGAGTTGAATGTGTCCAGAATGGGGACAAATGGCAGCATGGGCTTAGTCAGGATTTTAGTGCCTTACACAAGGACGTCTCAGCCATCCTGAAGATGCTGGACACTTAGAAGAAGGACTCTCGGGAGTGAAAAGCAGCAAGGAACATTCTGAAGAAAGAGATATAAGGAAAATGAGACTATACTGAAGCTGGACAATTCTCAGGAAAAAAAAATCCTGGCATTTCTCTCTGAGCTCTTGTAACCTTTCTTAAAACAGTGGCTAAATGCAAAGTGATGAGGGAAGATATCTGTTTTATTCATGTGCTTTCTTTTATTAAGCAAAGTCAAAGTGGAGAGAGCAATAACCAAAAGCAAGCTTTCAGTACAGCAAGCAAAAATGGAATTTCTAGTCAGAAATCTCCACAAATAGCAATCAGAAAATGACTTTGAGACTGATTCTGGAGTATTCGACCCAGAGTATATGAAAACTTTAAAATAACCTTGGGAAGAAACCCAGTCTCTGATCATTTGTATTCCATGGTTTGTAGAACAAACTGAAAAGTAAACAGGTAGATGCTGTGTACCTTTTTTTTTTCCCTAATCAAAGTCCAAAACAGCTAATTTGCTCATGGAAAAGTGTGCAGCTGCTGCTTATCATGAAATGAGTCATGTTGCAGTGTTCCAGCACACAAGTGCTTCCCCTCAGATGTGTGGCTCCAGCCTGCGCTGCTGCTCAGTGAAGGCTACCAGCCCCTATGCCTTTCTCTACTGCTCCCCTTCAGCTCATGCTCACAGAATCACAGAATCACAGAATCTTCAAGGTTGGAAGGGACCTCTAGAGATCATCTAGTCCAACCTTCCTGCT
>JAUBOD010000876.1:2598024-2658701 GCA_032353885.1 Nothura maculosa
CCCATTGGCCTTCTTGGCCACGAGGGCACACTGGTGACTCATGGTTAACTTGGTGTCCACCAGGACTCCCAGGTCCCCCTCTGCACAGCTGCTTTCCAGCAGGTCGACCCCTAATCTGTACTGGTGTCTGGGGTTGCTCCTCCCCAAAGAGGGTTGCTGCCTCTTCTGTCTTTCAGAACATCACAACTGGGTGCAGCAGGAGATGCTGAAGTCCCTCAAATACAAGAGATGCTGAAAATCCTCAAGTATAGGAGACTTGGGGTCTCTTTTGCTGGTGGCATACAAACTGAGGTTACAAGTACTGTTAAAGTCTGCATGGGAGTGGTTTCTAGTGAAACTGCAGTTTTGACATGTCTTTGTCAGCAGAAATGCTTCTGCCCTCAGAGGTAGGAATGAAAGTACAAGTTTTTCAGTGGTATGCCTAAGGGAAGACAGGTTTGGGATTACAGCCATCCTATTAACAGAAATTGGCACCCTTCCCTGTACTGCCTATTTCTTCCCTACATAGACAATTTTGTCCTTCCCTTTACCTTTCTGTACCCTCCCTTGCCTTCCGTGATTCTTTTGACTCAGAAAATCTTCCTAAAACTTTGGATCCTCTGCACTTTATAGATAAAGAAAATGAGGTTGTATCATGCAACATAAAATATGTTCAGGCAGCAGCTTCTTTCTGCCGAAGGCTGGGGTTCATTTTGCTCCTCTGCTCTCTTGCTCCTCTTGTGCCTGCTCTCTGTTTGGCACACCCTACCGTTTAAGTCATTGAAAGGATGGAAACCTCTGACTTTTTATCAGGTTTGTTTCTTTGCCATTTTTGTGAGTTAATTCAGCTCATCTAGGGATCCAGTGACAAGACAGAAGACTGATTTGGGAGATTTTTGACAGAACTGAACTGTTCCATTGGCTGGTCTAATCCTGCAAAAATGCAGTTTGACAAAAAAGACAGCAAAAACTCATTTGCCAAGATGCCAAACAACTGCCTTTCTTTGCTGAAGCCACTTGTGCTCTGGTGCTGGTGCTAAATGAGATGCTCACTGCAGTGAGTCCTTGGGCTTGGCAGCGAGGACAGGCAATTGTATGTGCAGCGTTTCCAGGGATCACTAAATGAAAGGCATCAGCAGAGATGACTGTTCCCTTTACAGAACTATACACGCACCTGGACACATGATGATTTGGTGAATAGCTGCTAAAAGGTTTTATGAAATAAAATGGAGATGAGTGTTTTCAGCTCAGGCACCTGGCAGAAAAAATATGTGTGATGTGGGAAAAAAAGCAGCAGCCTCTCAGATCACATGCAGCAGCGTCTGTGGGCCGAGCATTTATGTTCATCCACAAATGGACCAATAGTGACATCTAAGCAGAATAGACGGAAAGGAAATCAGGATAACAAAGTTGACATCTAACCAGTCAAAAGCCTTATTTAAATACTCAGGAAAGAACACGTCTCTATAGGACCAGTGTAATCGGGTGAGTATGATGGTCTTTGTTTTGCATAAGGGACACAAAAACACCTTAGATGTTTGAAGGGCTGATTTTTTTCCTACCAGTCTTACTAGCCTAAATTACAATCTGCTAACTTCCTCTTTGGGCAATTCGTTTTTCCAAGTGATTTCTTTACACACAACTTTACCTTGGAAAGGATAAATTATAACGTTCTTGAGGTCTTGTGCAGGGAGGTAGTGCACATTGGGATGAGATTTTGTTTTGTTTCTTCCTGCAGAGTCTAAGCAGGGGGCTTTGTGCTCAGCCTGAACAGGTTGCTCTGTCCAGTTCTGGGCTCACTTCTTTCTGCTGTGGGGCTCTCCTAGGAGTCAGACCTTCAAAAGGCCCCAGATAACGGTGTGTAGCCCTCTCCTTCCCCTATTTTATCTGAGCCACATCTGTATTTATCTGAGCCACAACACAAACCTTTGCTTATACATTTAAAATGCTGTATTTTAAAAAATAGCTTCATTTTATTTTCTGTTGTTTTCAAAGATAAACCTTTTTCAGTTTTCACAGTTCAGGAGTATTTTCTGCTTCTTTTTAAGCTCTATGTTTTGCTAAAACTGCTTGAGAAGATACCATTGAAAAGAAATCCAGAGAGCTTGAGAAGAAATTTTGTGTGTGAAGTTATTAACACTTATGTTATATTCTGTGAAGTTATTCACACTGATTTTACCTGTCCCACTAGCATAAGTGAATAAAGTTTTTCCTGTGATGCACAAATAATTTCTGCTGAAATTATTCTTCTGGCCTGAACTGAATTGAGTTGATTGCAAATCTAATACGGACTAACTTGCATTTCTGTTGGTGCTTTTGCTCATCAACTGCATTGTTTTATTTGGCATTTGTTTTTGAATCTATAATACTCCCAAAGTTAGAATCACTCTTTCCCCAATTGACATAGCATAAAAGGTGTTAAATTCTTTCAACTTAAAATCTCTCAGAACTAGGAAAGTTGAGATTAATATGAATATTTATTGCTCTTTGCTAAAGACATAGTGAAATAAAGAAACCTATTTTCTTCAAATACTAATTAGACAGGTACATAATTAAATATCTTAAATAATGAAATAGATGCTCCGTAAAAGGCTAAAAATATCTGACCATAAATTAGTCATTCAGACTATATTAATAAATAAGCTCTGGATGTCAGTTCGCAAAAATTTCTTCTCTGTAATTTGACCACCAGTATGCTCATTCCAAATACACCAGACTCCCCACACAGATACTGCTCGGATGCATTTCTCTGTCCTCCTGGATCACTGCATCTTGTGGATCCAGAGGGGTTTTGTGCATACAGTGAGTGCATACATAACCTAATGGGGCAGAGCATACTCTTCGCTAGGGAGGCTTGAGGATAGAGAAGGTTTGCACTATTACTATATGCACTACGTTAACTATATAGATTAATATTGTCACGATGTGCATAGGTGGATGCTCAGCCTTTGTAAATCTGCCTGTTTCTACTTGCTTAACAAAATGACTTCACTGACTCAAGACAAGGGCTTTATGCAGAGAGAGAGGGTTCCCGAGTCTTTGGAGGATACATATGTGGCTATGTGGCAAAACTTTCTAAGTGCTGAGCTGTCTTCTTGTCAGGGAGGGATAAATTTGTCCCCAAAGCAACTGGAGTATCTGAGTGCTTCACTGTCATAGATGCTTTGTATTCTTGGGAAGGCAATTCCCTTCACTGCTTCCTTCTCCGTATTTGCAGAGCAAAGATAGTAATGTTTATATAACCTACCCGAATGAAAGTGTTAAGAGGACTCAAGACTCACCAGTGTTCATAGAACATTCAGAGAATGAGAGAGGTAATGTTGAAAATAATAGTTTATGTTTTTTTTTTTTAGCCAGATTTCCTAAGGAAATTATACTTCTGTGATCTGAGGGCCTGTGCTTGCTTCACTGTTGTTGTTCACTCTTTAATACTATTGAAACTGTCGGTCAGTTTTGAGCAAATTCAACACAACTGCAGTGTTTCTAGGACACTGTGGTCTTGCAAATTCTATGAAAATAGACAGGTAAGCAGACGAAACACAATTGGATCATGTTAGGATTGCTTGGAGGACAGGCTGTAATTGCAAACATAGCCAGCTTTAGTAGGTGCTAGAAAATCCACTTAGGAACTAGACCATGGCCACTAGAAAAGTTGCGAACAGAACTCACAGCTTATAACACAGAGAAAACACAAATCGTTCATAATTTCCCTTGCACAGGAAGATTCTTCTTTAATATGGTTGACTTAAGTGATAGGAAAAGGGCAAATTGTTTTTGGAAGAAAAAAAAATCCACCCCACTTCTTCACTGGCCTTTTGCCCTTTTATAAAACCTTGCTCAAACTAAATCTTTCTGAAATACTTAGTTACTGCCTTTATCTTTCAGTTTTTTTTTCTTGCGTATTTCTGGACTGTGGCCAGTGTGAGAAACAGATTGCTGAATAAAGCAGAAAAAGCTGTTCTCAAGGTACTTCCATGCCATCTGAAAGCTAGAAATGCTGTAAATCTTGAGTCAGCCTGCTCTTGAAACCTTGAAGCTTGCTGACAGTGCACTTCCTTAATCTGTGCTATCAGGTATAACTGCTGACTCTTCTTTTAGTCTGAGGTCTCACCTTTTGAGGGCTGGCTCACAAGGAAGTACTGCTATTCCACATGGTACCAGACAATTATGAAAGAACTCAGTGCTGCTGTTGCATTGGTGCAAGAAATCCTAACAGAAGCAAGGCCTTTACTTCACTGCTCCATCCCTTTTATCCCTTGTTGTCTTTCCTAGAGCTGATGTGGGTGGTCTAGGACCAGTTCTTGGATGCTATTACAAATTTAGCTTTGGGAGAGGAGATGGGCATTGCCTCCTACTCTGCATCCCCTCTCCAGATTGCTACAGCAGAGCAGAACTGCTGCCTATGCGAAATCCATGCTGACTCCCTGTGTGTGGGAAGACAGTGCACTGGGAAAAGGCTCAGGGACAGGGACAGGCACAGGAGAGGAGGAAAGCTACTGTGATGCTACTCAGTGTTGTCTCCATCAATGTGTGAAATATCCCAGGGATCAGCCCTCAGCTAGCAGGATGATAAGCTTGGGTAGGAGGGAGCCTGTGATACTTCTCTCTTCAAACTTTCTCAATCTTGCTGATTCTAGCAATGTATCATATTTTAATAATTCTTATATAACTGTATTGGTTTAGTAGTACTTACACAATTGTACTCCTTTCAATGTTAAAAAAATTTCAGATGATATCAGTTAAAGATTCCTTCTCAATCACTCTTTCCACTTGTTTGTTACATATATGTTTTACTTTGATTAAGATGTTCTGGACTATGCTTCCTCTACATTGTTGTGATTCTCAAGATAAAATCCTTGTTGGCTGGCAGGACCTCAAGGTACTGTTGTAATAGAGATAATGAAAAACAGTTTCATTAAAACTCCTGCAGAATTTCTAGACAGCTCTCAAGATCATGTCAATAAAGATAGTTTAGACAAGCCTTATAAAATCACAATTTCCTCACACCCCAAATGGACATAGTTATCTATGATTAGCATAAATTGAATTATTGATTTCTGTTTTTCGGAGAGTAGAACTAAACCTATGGGAAAGGATGAATGTTTTAGCACACAATTAATGAAAAATAGTGAATTAGTGCAGAGCACAAATTGAATCCAGGCATATTTACTAAGAAAAATCCCAGTCCTTCTGTTTTAGGTTTTATTCCTCTGGACAGTTAGCCTCATTAGAGGTATGATTGTGTAGTCTTTACTCAGACAGAGGAGCTTGTATCCACTTGAGAGCTCCTGGACAACAGCCTTGGGAAGTAAGTCCTCCCACTTCTGCTGAGCACTTAGCAGATGTGTAAATGACAATAAACATAAATAAGATATGTATCACTCAGGTCTGTACCATGTATTCATTTGGAGTGCCACTTGTTGATGTGAGTATGTCAGCTGATCTGAGAGGAAAACAAATAACTACTGAACAACAGGAAAAGAGCTCTGAAAGCCTGCATAGAAACTATATCACAGAAATTCACATTGTTGATTACGGAGCAGTCACAAATGATTCATTGCAAATAGTAGTTAGCAGAGAAAAAAATAATAATAAAATACCATTCAAATACCTTGACAAAGTCACACATTAAAAGTCAGGGATTGGTTATTCTATTTTAGATTGATTAATTGATATGAGTCAATGTACCACATAGAGCTGAGTCCAATGTACCTCCTTTTTGCCCACAATCCATATCTAGAGCTATTAAAATTTGCTATACTAGTGTCTGATTAATTGTGTTACTGTGATTCTGCAGATCAATGTTTGGTTTCGAAGCACCCTGCAAATAGACATTTCCTGCCTTAAATAGCTGTTTTTCTACATAAATGAGTACATAAAAAATAGGATAGGGACATTTTATTTTTCTCACTTTATATTTTTCCCACTATCCAGAGGTGACTGAGGAAGCCTTTTTGAGAACTGGGAACTCATTTCATATCTTCTGAGTCACAAACTAGGGCTTTACCCACTTTTTCTTTTCAATCAAATGGTAAAATTTATCATGTTACTGATTCCAAAGAGGTCATACAGTAATAGGATCTACACTAGTGAGTGACTCAGCATTTGTAGATAGGTGGAGTACAAACTTAAAATATACATATATCTGTGTAACTTCTGACCATAAATCAAAACTGCTTTCTTTCTGCCTAGGAAAAATATGTCTGCTATTTCTTGTCAATATTTTAGTATTTTTGTTATTGCAAAGCTACTTCTCATTTCTAAATTATATGTGCTAGTATCTGTCCAATCCTGTATCCCTTGCTGGGCTGAATTACTGCTGGATGAATTATATGAAATCAGGAGAGCGCTCAAGTTCATCATGTTCTATAGTCTCTTGCAATCATTCTTTCAATGTAAAATGACAGAAAAACTTGCTACTCAGCTCTTGCCTGACCCCAGACTTTAGAGTAGAAACATGCCAGGGAAGTCAGAAGACAACAGAGATAGTCTCATTACATAATTTTCAGAGACCATAAAAGAAAAGAGAAAGCTCCTCACAAACATACTGATTTTTTACGTAATTTCTGTAAATGAGTTGCATTAGAAGACTTAGCTGCTTAAGTTATACAAAATCAATATGTCAGCCATGAATATGAGCACATTTCAAGGACAGTTTCACTCCCGTCAGGAGAGAGGCCAGGATAGTTGGGAAATACATGCTGAGGGTTGAAATTAATCGAGAAAACTCTGTTGTACAGACGTGAATAGAACAGAATGCCAGCAGATGAAGAATTTCCATAGAGACAACTATATCTAGGAGTACCCAGGGACTGACAGGTCAGTCAGACTTACCTTAACCCATGTAAAAGATGATGGAATAGCTCATCCTAAATGCCATCTCTAAATATAGGAAGTATAAGAAGGTAATCAGGATTAGTCAGTATGGATCCACAAAGGAAAATCATGTTTCACCAACCTGGTAGCCTTGTATGATGGGATGACTGGCTGAGTAGATGAGGGGAAAGTAGTGGGTGTTGTTTACCTTGACTTCAGAAAGGCTTTCAACATTGTCTATCAAAATATCCTCAAAGGCAAACTCAGGAAGTGTGTGATAGATGAGTGGACAGTGAGATGGATTCAGAACTGATGGAAAGCCAGAGCTCAGACAGTTGTGATCAGTGGTGCAGTCTAGTCCGCAGTGGTGCAGACCTGTAGCTAGCAATGTGCCTCAGGCAACAATACTGGGTCTAATATTGTTCAGCTCATTCATCAATGACCTGGATAAAGGGACAGAATGCATTCTCAACAAGTTTGCTATGATCTGAAATTGGGAGGAATGGTTGATACAGCAGGGGACTGTGCTGCCATTTAGAGGGACTTGAGAGGCTGAAGATTGGAGAGATGGGCAGAGAGTTCAACAAAGGGAAGTGCAGAGTCATGTCCCTAAGGAGCAATAATGCCATACACCAGAACAGGCTGGGAGACTGATCTGCTGGAAAGCAACTTAGCAAATGATGGAAGCCCTGTTGGACAGCAAGTTAATCACGAGCTAGTAAAGTGGTCAAAGTGGCCAAAGATGTCTGGGGGTGCATTAGGAAGTGCATTGTCAGCAGCTTGGGGGAGGTGATCCTGCCCCTCTATTCAACCCTGGTTGAGCTGCATCTGCAGTGCTGAGTCCAGTTCTGGTCTCCTCAATACAAGATATGGAACTACTGGAGTGAGTTTGTCAGAGGGCTACTGAGATGATTAAGAGGCTGGAGCATCTATTGTTTGAGGAAAGGCTGACAGAGCTGTGAGAGAGGAGACTCTGAGAGACTGCCTAGAGAGGAGAGGGCTGAGGGCAGACCTTATCAATGTGTATAAGTATCTGAAGGGAAGGTACAGAGAGGATGGAGCCAGATATTTTTCAGTGGAGCCCAGTGATAGGAGCCCAATTCCATCTGAACATGAGAAAAAAAGTTCTTTGCTGTGAAAGTAACATAGCACTAGCATAGGTAATCCACAGAGGCTGTGGAATCTCCTTCGTTGGAGCTATTTAAAAGCGTTGGGAATATGTGTTAGGTGATTCTGAGTAGGGTGGAAGTGGACAGGATAATCTTCAGAGGTCCCTTCCAATCTCAACCATTATGTGATTCTCTGAGATAAACCTTACTTTGATAGGCACTAAAATTCATGCAGCCCCACAGAACACTATCACTAACAGGGGTACCATAATAATCATATTTTTTTCAGCATGCTTTAGTGAGAAGTCAAGGGTTTCAGTCTATTTCTTTCTACAGTTCCACTGTCCTTGATTTTGCTATCAACATGTTTCATGGCAAATGTAATTTCCAGGTGTAATATTATATTCCACCTACTATGGCAATTCTGCATCTGATGATTTCATGTAAAAATACAACCCTAAGTATATACCTGTTCCCCATTATCCATTAGGCAGTGTAAATTCTTACCAATAATAAGTTGGAATATTGCTACCACTTGTCTCATGCAGGGCACTCACTCAGCAGTAATTGCATTTTTAGTTAGTGAAACAGCAAAACAGCATATCTTTCAATCTCAAAATCAAATAAATTCTGACTTTAACATACTATTTTCTTTTTTTTACAGAGACATAAATGAAGAAAAAAAGACTTTTCTTTCTTCTAAAAAAAACCCCTTACTTGAAAATATCTTAAATAACATTGAGTTTGTTAACTGTGGTGTTATGTGTGAGTGCTGAGATTTATTTCAGATTCATTCCTGTTGTTTCTTAAAACAAGACAAACAGAAACCATGAGGTAGGAAAGTATGAGGTGCTGGCAGCTTGTTGTCTCTTCATATTCTCATGGAAGGCAACTGTGATGCCTAATGCATTCTGCAGTGTATAAGCAAGATAGCCAGGTTCTTTTTAAGCAAATGAAAACAAAAAAAGATAGTGAAGCTAGTGGAAAGAAATGGTAAGACTCACTGATGATGAAATAGAATTGAAACACTCATAAGCTGTGAGCATGTTAGGATAAAGGAACCTGAATTTTGTTAACTATGAAGAAGTTAAGGAAATGGCAGTGTTTTGTGATGATTTTGCCTCGTCTAGTCTGCAAAGAACATTTTTCAAGGAAAATGAGTATTCTATGTATGCTAGTAAATCCTTGATCTCAGTTAATAGTTGCCAGGTTTTTGAGGACTGAGGTGTTACTTGGTAGAGTAATGATACTGTTGTCCTGCACTCCCTTACTGCTGAATTAATTTGGGCCTGTTCCTCACACAAGTAAAGTCAATGGGGAAGGTAACTTTTGTTCCACAAAAAATGCCATGTTAAACTATTGCTTGGGAAGTCTGGGAATGGACTTACCATTTTAAGTTAATTCTAATTGGTTGCTATAACAACTCTACAAGAGCACTGAGAAAAAAAAGCTCCATAAGACCCCATTTTACTTTGCACTCTATTTTTTTCTTTACATGAAATGTGCCCTTAGGAGAAATCCTTTCCTATTCCCATCCTTCTCAGTAAATATGTAGCCTGTGTCCTGAACTTCTGAGTGATTTTCTTTCTCTGTTCTAATCTTATCTATTGTTACTGGAGAAGAAGTTGTTATTCAGACAAGGGTTGGATCTTTTAAAAATCAGTAAACTGCTGTCCTCAGAGATATATTTGACAGTTGTTTTCTGACATGCACTGTTTGTTTCCTTTTCTTTCTTTTTTTTTTTTTATTTGGCAATGGTGAAGGATTAATGCACATTTTTTACATGCCTATATCCTTTGCTGTTGTTCATCTTTCCATATGTGTCAGTTCTTATTTCTTTCCTCCCTGAATTAAACCATTCTCATATTTTCTACTTGCTTTAGAAAGCTTTTTTCTCCACTTTAAACGGTCTTACTGAGATAGCAAAGCACTGACAACGTTGTACAAGACTCCTGTGAGACCTCATCGGGAGTACCACGTATAACTTCTGATTGGGAGCAGACAGACTCTTGCATGGATGTTTGGGGAAGAGGAAGCTTAATGCATGAGAGAGAAAAATAGAGTATGCCAGCTTGTTTACCTTCAAAAAATGAAGGTTGAGAGGAGATCTTTGTCTATCAGGAGTTTAAACGGGAGGAAGGAAAAGAGAGTTTTAATGCAAATGTTTATGTTGACACAAAAGCCACATGGGTGCAGGCTTGCTACTGCTATATTAAGCCTTGAGAGTTATGAAATGGTCCCTAATGGTTAGAGCACTGAGGTTCTGCATTAGTCTTTCTGCGAGGATAAGGCAAGACTAATTACTTTTCAGATTGAATTTGATAGATTTATGGAGGATGAAAACATGATGTGATGTCCTTGGAAACAAAGGACTCCAGTGAGTGAGTTTAGAGGTGAATTTCAGCCTTCTTTTTTCTGTGATTGAGTATTCCAGGTGCAGGCTATAGACACTTACATTCACATGTCCAGAAGACAGTTAAGTGTTTGAGTTCCCATTACATCTCACAGAGGATGGAAAACCATGCAGCTCAGCCAAACATAGTTATCAACTTTTGGTCAGTCTCCACTAGTTAGTGTTGAGTAGAGAGCTACTTTGAGCTATGACAGTTTAAGAGAATCTCATCACATTTTAAGTTAATTAATTGGGTAGAGTTCAAGCTTGTTCCATCTTTGATAGCATATTTTCCTCTTTTTCTTTTCTTGTATCTTCTTTTACTGATTTTCTGAGGAATTTGTCTTGGTTACTTAGAGAAGTTCTGAATTTCAGAAGAAACCCTAGAATCTTAAAAAGCAAAGAGCATTTTATATGTTTAAATTAAAACTAAAACAATTAAAAGTGTAACTTTCCTTCCCAAATAGAGGTTTCCATGTGCACTGCAATTCTCCCTCTACAGCTGTGATGCTTCTGCTGATTTTTCACTGATGTTCTCAGTCCAGTAAAGTGATCATTTTAAGATTTACTGCTTGGTGTCTCAATGACACCAGTTAGGTTCCTGTTAGCCAACAGAAGACTTTTTGTAATGTAGGGCAAGAAAGAACTTTAAGGAAGGGCAAACAGCACCAAAAGGTAAAGCTCTGGTTTGCTGCAGGATCTTAGTTGCCAATGATTATTATTTCGTTCATTTCTGGATTTGTCTTTGGGGCTTTCTTTGCACATTGATGTTAAAAGTCTTGGCAGACGTTAAAAGCAAACACATTCTGCCGTGTTTGTGGCCTCTCTGTAGGGAAGGAAGGTGTTACTGATCACCGCCTTGCAACCTCTAGATAAAAACAATAAGTGTTACCAAGGCACGTGGAAGAAAAAAAAAAGAAAAAAAAACAAAAGCCAAAATACAAGCCAGACTATTGTGAGCATTTCTTGGGGAAGTAAGAAGAGAAGGAAAATAAAACAGAAGATTTAAGAAGAGACAAAAGATTATGCAAATATGAGCTGTGAATAACATCCTGGCAGTACAGCCCCTTCAGAGATAACTTGCCCCCAGCATTTGTCCTATAAGCACCTCCAAACCAGAGAAAAAATGCAGCAGCTTTTGAACAAAAAAGGAAGAGAAAGAAAGAAAAATCAGACTAAGTGCTCTTTAATTCTAGCCACGTTAGACTCTAAATGCTGCCAAAAAGCTGGTAATAAAATTTAATTCTTTCCGAGGACATGATGATCAGTCATCCAACCAGGAATCAGAGTCTCCTGGGAACATTTCTTACACTGTGGGACTTGAGTAGACTTGACCCTCTTGGCATTTCATATTTCATAATTGAACTGAATGTCCCTCACACTTTTAACATCTTCCTAGATTAAAAAAGATCATTAATCACTCTAGTCTCAGAGAAGCACTGAAGAGGGAAGGAGGAGGCTGGGCATAGTTTCTAGGAGGCCTGGGGGATTAAGGTGATCAGTGTCTTGGTATCTGTGTTAAAATGTGTGGGTTATAAACAAACAAACTACTCCCTGTAGGCAGGCAACAGAGGCCAAAATATTGCTCCAATACATATGATCTTCCACCACCTTAATAATTTTGCTCAGGAGACAGTGGTGTACAAGCAAGCATCACATTTCTGCAATTTATCTCTAGAGAAGTAAAAAAAAAAAAAGAAAAAAATAGAAAAGGTCTTTCTAACTAGGTACTTTGTTATGATTTATGCATTTCTTCCGTGAATAGCTGGGCTGCATCAGCTTCAGCTACAGGGACTCAGAGCAAGCGGCAAACGAAAGCGTCAATGCAGCGCCTGCACCGACGCCTGACACAAACGTGTCACTTGATATTTAAGTATTTATTTATTCATTTATGTTTTTGTAGTTTTCTTATGCGTGGAACCTTTGTATTTATTATAATAATGGTGACAAATGTGAGAACTGCATATGGGGTGGAAGGGGGAAGAGAACGAATATGAATGCAACCCAAAAAAATGCAGTAACGGGGATACAGGGAGAGACAGTCCTTGCAGAGGTGGGGCTGTTTCTGGTTGCCTATTTCCTCCCTCGGTTAAGGGGAAAATACTAAGGAAAAGGGATTTGGGAGTGGGGCACCGTCTGCGTGAGAGAGCAAATATCCTTGGGTGCAAACTTGGGACTTTGGGGGAACTGGCTCTGGGGAGGCCCCTAGCCTCCCTGCATGAGTAGCTTCCTCTTGCACAGTGGCCACGATCTGACAGGTCGGGGTACAGTGAGGAAGAAAAGCTAGTGTCAGAGGACACAAAACCCGTCACTCTGTCAGTGAGGCCACCCGCCCTCAGCTCTTTGCTCTTGTTCAGACATTATTCATGGTGCTGGGAACCGTTTCACAGGCCTCCTCCTCTTTCCCCACTCCTGCCACCAGTGCTAGCGCGTAGGCAGGTGCTGCAGCTCAGATGAGGGGTTGCTGCAGCTCCCTGCCATGAGCTTTCAAGATTGTGTCTGCGCAGGATCAAGTGTCTGGCTCTGATACCCCTTGGCCTTGGGACTACAGCCAGGCTTTGGCCTCAGGGGAGCCCGGGGTTTTGGGGGGAGTCTCTTTCCTGTAGGTTTATGTGGTGATCTGAAGTAAAGAGATATTGGGGAGTGAGGATGCCAGGATCCTCCATCTATGTGCTAGAGAGTGGGTCATGCTAGGCCCCTTGGCCACTCTGGGGTGTGAAGCCTCCCTAAATCTTCATTAGAAAGTCATTAGGAATCTGCTGGAGGAGCCTGGCACAGATTGCCAAGGGGCGACTTAAAAGTCACTGTTCACTCCCACAATACCTGAAGTGAAGTGGAAGAGATGGGGTGGAGCAGAGAGGCAGATTTTCCTTGTGCCCAAAGCCCCCCCTCCAGTCTGCTCTAAAACAGTGTTTTTTTTTTTTCTTTTCCTTTTTACGATGTGTTAGAATTTACGTTCACGTGCTGTTAACCATTCTCCAGTGCAATGAAACGTTTTATCTGTCTGACCTCAACCTTTGCCATATGCTGGTGCAAACTGTTCAACTTAAGCCTAGGCGAAGTTAAAAAAAAAGGAGAGAGAAAGGAGGGTCTGAAAGGCACATTGCTGTGAGGCTGTCTTATGGCTCCTGATAGCTGACTTCCTTTCTGTTTTCCATGGAAACATTTTAAAAGATAATTCCAAAAAAAAAAAAAAAGGAGGAAAAAAATCCATGTGGATAAATGAATAGTAACTCTGAATATGCCAGCTTGTCAGTAATTGTCCACTTTACATATGCTCCTTCATGTCTGGCAATTCCTTTTATATTGTGGAGAGGCAGCAATGCAACTTCATTATGTGGTGGCAAGGAGTGGCATATAGAATGCATTTAAAACTGATTGGAACCACTTTTACAAAGTTATTATTTATTTTATCCTAATTTCCTGATTGCTTTTTCAGCTCAGTTCATTTAAAAGAATAAGGAACAGGAGATTAATGAAGGAGATCACAATATTACAGGCCAGCTCTGTAATTGACAACAGACGCCATTTTTGCACTTCTGAAGATTCATCTAGTTAATGTGAAAATACTGATACCACTTATCTCTCCAAGGGTCCCACATGCTGGAATTGCACTGTCCTATTGCTCAATTCCACTGAAGCTGTGGTTGTGGACCTGACTCTGCATATTGCTGATAGTGGATAGTGCATAAGCCATGTTACTGTTTAGATGTGGACCACTTAGTTGCTGCTGTACTCAATTGGTGTTCTGACTGAACTAGGCAATCCAGAGTGCACCTCCTAATAATTCATGCAATGGATTTCACGGAATTGTGGTCATTATTGTGAGCGAGTGGTTGGGTGAAATTTCATTTTTCTTTCACCACTCGTTGTCTAACAAGTCTGATAAGAATGATGTCTCGAGTCTAGTAAGAATGGTATTACTGAGTAAACTTCAACTCAACTCACAGATGGCCTTGAATTAGTCTCAAAGGAGGAAATCTGAAGAGGTGTCGTAATGCTGTGAAGTTCAACAGCAAAAGGGCTTTGGGATCAGCAAAACTTGAGCAGCCTCAATGCAATACAGGGTCAAGCCTAAGGCAGGCATTTTAGCATATACATGGGCTCCTTTATGTGAAGGCTTTAAATGCTTTGGGGTGTCAGATTATTTAGAGTTTAGGTAGGTCCTTTGTGAATCACCTGGCAAAATTTTAAAAAGTGGTTCCTGTGAGCCACTTGCAATCTCTACTGTGCTGGGAGACCTTGCCATTACTTTGTGAGCTTCTGTCTGTAAAGCTAGGATGGCACTGGGGGACACTCAGATAACAGACCTCTAATAGCTAGATAAGCACATATATTGACTACAGTAATGAATCCCTAAATGAAGAACCTAATTATATATGTTAGATCTGTGAGTGAGCTGATTCAGACCATTGATTGGTAATCCCTATGCTGGACCAACCTCTGCTGCAGCCTTTTGCAACACATACCACTGCATTTCACAGTATGTAGCATGTCTCAAAGGAAATAAAAATCATTGTTGCTTTCTGTGAAACCTTGCCAAGCCATCTCATATTTTTGTAAGTAATTTCCATTCTGCTATGGTCTATTACACATGTTATTTTGAAAGAGTGGGAAAGAGTTAAGTAAAATGAAGACCATTATCAATATTTTATTTGTCACAGCTGAGAAACTACACTTATAGGTCAGTCCATTGCAATCCGTTCATTGATTTCAGTACTCAAAGCCCTTCAGGGAGTGTCTGAAATCCATTGATGTTTCAGAGTGCTAAGTTTTGCGTTCAGATTTCTGATAAAACTGAAGGATGTGTCAAAACCATGTAACAGACTGTGAGTCTGATTTACCACTGCATCCTTCCTGTCTGTGCTGGTGTTAACTGCAGTAATTTCATTTAGCTGCATAGTGTTGAAGCTGCATAGTGTTGATGTAATTCTTATATAGGTGTGACCCTCCAGAGACACACTTCCCTGCTTTTATTCCCACTGCCTTCAGTTCAGGGACATAATCATAATGATAATTAGGAATGATGAGCTGATTCAATCAGGCATATAAACACAAGCCGATCTTGAAGTGTATCAGTAGTCCTACTGAATATGACGGGGCTGGTTTCTTCCTTGAAGCTGGGGGTGTACTTACATCATTTGCAAATCATAATCTCTGTATTAAGCCTCTGCCTGGAATTCTGCAAAAGTGGAAGTCTTTTAACTGGCTATAACATGGTTTGGATCAAGTCCATAAGTAGAAGAAACTAGATAAGAGATTTAAGGGGGCTTAGGAGCTGAACTGTGGTTGGTACTCAATCCCAATTCATGCAAGTACTTTTGCTTCAATTAACTTATGTGTTTGTAAGTGAGAATGGAATTTGAGCAAAGTCACTTTCAGAGTAGGTTCTTGGCATTGTGTACAAACCCATTGCTTTCTGAAAGCAAAGTAGGATAATGCATTTGTTTTCCCTGTAGATCATATTGTCTGTTCTAGCTAGCTGCATTTAAAGATCTGCTGCCTCGAAAAGCAGACTTAGCAGGTTTCAAATATTTTTATTTATGGATGCCTTTCAGGCACAAAACTTGCCAGACTTCAGAACTGGTAGTGGGCTTCTGGGAAGAGATTTGGCTTGGAGTTAAGTATCCTTGGTATGGACTGGGTCTAAGACTGAATAAAATCTGCTCCTGATGTGTAAACACCTATTTATAACCATTGTGTGAAAATTTGATGCAATAATAATCACTGAAAAAATATTCCAAACTTTAGAAGATAATCTTTTTAATGGCATTAAGAGATTTTACAAACAGCCAAAATACCAAAACTTAACTAATCAAAGCAACCATAATCATTATTTATAATTAGGCCAAACTGAAAAGAACTGAGTGAATGAAATTGGGAAATGCATATACTATAATTTGATTTGAAAAGCCAACATTGCTAAAAAGCCTAAATATTTCCTATAAGATTATGTTTTGATTCAGCATTTCCACACAGAACTTCTTCTGTTACTCAGCATTTGAATACAAAAACTACATCTAATCTAGTTAAAAATGATAGAATAAAAGCAGGAGCTTGATGTCCTTTGGAAGTCCTCAGACTTAAAGCTAAATGTTATTCAAGAAAATTTAAAGAATTAATTGAATTAATTTTCAGGACTAGGTCTGGGCTCCAACTACAAAGGTAACTAGGAGGAATAAAAATCCTAATGTTACAGCAAGAGAGTTTTTATTGCTTGGTGGCATTTACTGAGTACCTGTGATCTTTGTAAGTTACCTTTGAACCAATTATTACTAGTTGGGCTAGCAGTTTGGTTATGGTAGAGCTGACTTCAATGATGATTAAAATGTGATTTTACTATAGAGGACTTAACTTCTCCTGCAGCTAGATCACTTAAAGTTAGTTTCCACCTATAGATGGTCCTCCTAAGCAGCAAGGGAGTAGGCAATGATAAGACAATGAAACTTCAGGTGAGTTGATTTGTGCTTCTCATACAAAGTACCCAGCTTCCTTCCCTGACAGATCTTTAAACTGTGACCTGAAAAGTGTTGTAGTAAAATTTCCCCTCCAACACTGTGGAACTGTTATTTCTTTAAATACAGTATATGGCTTCTCAAAAAAACATACTCAGCATCTTAGCAACAGATGCTATACTCTTTTCTTGTGTAGTAATCCTTTGCTTGTAAATGCCACAAGAGGTGTCCTAAAGTATTCTTGCTCCTGAAAGCCTATGAAAAAAGAAGTATTTTTTAGGGAACAGTGAGAGTCTTTGAGTGCTCTATCTAACAACTGACGACTACCTAAAACAAGTGGAAAATTAGTATGTCTCAAGCATTAATGAAATGTTACATACGTGTACATATGTGCAAGGCTCTACTTCCTGTGAGTGATAGAGGGGGCATTGGTTGGTCTTTTTGATACGGATAAGGATAAACACAGAAAAATCTCTACTGGTTGTGTAGTAAATCCCATTGAATGCCTTTGCAGATTCCAGGTGGTATACATTTCATCTAGTTTTAATTGTTTTAAAAAAAGGCAAAAAATGTCACAGTATGTCAGCTAGCTTGCCAAAGGCAGATGCCTGCAGACTCTCTGTGAGCAGCTATTTTGATGTGGAAAAAGGTGAGACTTATAATGTTTCTGGAAATCTTCACTTCAAAAATTTTGAACACCTTGGCCTAATTTCCCAGATGTATTATTTAGCATCAGTATTAAATTGTTCTGCTGGAAATTGTCACAACATACATATTTCTTGATGTTACTGGGACAGTTTTCAAAGAATCCAGGTACAGTTGCTTAAGTGTATAGGATAGGATTAATCTCACCTGCCTCTAGAAGTCTATAGTTCAAATGATGTCTATTTGTGAGCTAGTCACCTTTAGCTCCTGTTATTGTCAGCAGAAAGAAACTGGCACTGCCAAAGGGCATGTCTTAGACACCTACTATATGCGAGACGACTCATCCAACCAAAAGCGCTTAACTCTTGCTGCTGACTGGGCTAGCCTGGAGCAACTAGCTCAGACCAGACACCTAGGTTCAAGGTGTCTAGCGTTGTGGGAGGAGTCCCACTTTTTTAGTATACATATATACTGCTCTTAAAAATTACAGATAAAAATCATGCCCCTACTGAAATTAATGGAAAATTTGCTGCTCATTTGCATGAAGACAAGTATCTTACAGCTTCATAGAACTACTCACATGGGTAAGAAATTATTTGTGTGCTTTAGTGCTTAAAAGATCTAAGCCACACTTAATGCTGTTTAATTTGAAATAAAAGTCTCTGTTTATTTTAACTAGTATACTAAGATCACAAGTGTAAACCCATTTTTAGTGTATTCCTTTGTGTATCAGATGAGCTTTCTTGGCTGACCTCATTGCTTTCCATGTCAGAGCATGTACAAGAGCATATGTCTAGCATATGTCTACATTGCAAGCCTAGTGTGCAGCTTTAAACAGAAGTTAGCTTTAAACCAGTTGTCTGGGGCACTGCAACTACTACTCTTCACAGCTGGAGACTACATTGCTATAGGCTTCTATGCCTGAAGTGCAAATATTTGCCTCAGTCCACAGGAATCAGAACCTTATCCAGACTCTGTGCAGCTTGCAACTGCTTGCTATGCCTGTCTCCTCTCTACTCCCTATTCATGATAGTCTCTCTTGAATTGCTTCTGCTATCACCAGAGCTTGAGCTGCCACTACTGATAGCTTTAAGTGACTGGAAGAACCTGTGAGGAACTGGAGAATGAAGGATACAGAAAAGAATGTGTGAGGACAGCTCCAATATCTGTCAGGAACAGAGGACTAGGAGGCTCATTTCTCTCCCACAGTTCATCCCCTACTTACATATCCAGTGTGAATGTATCCTGCTACGCTCTCTGTGCCTCAGAATCAGAAGAGCATTTGCACCACTGGTTGGTTATCCTGTCCTCCTCATCCTTTTCATAAGGAGGGGCAGGATACAAAGCAGAAAGGAAGCCGTTTCTCCTTTTGGGGTTTCTGGATAACATTTTACTCTTTCACCTCATGACGTCCTTCAGGGAGTGTAGGGAAAATAACCCTATTCACAATGTGTCTGATTGTAATTGGAATTCTCATTCACTCTTAATAGCCGTTGCATCAACCATGCCCTTGATTTCCAGGTCTGTTGCATAAAGCAATGAAGAGGAAAAGAGACGACAGTGTTAAGCAGAAAGTAACTGGAAAGTGGGGAGAGCAGACTTGAGAAATCCCACCTCTGCTTGGAATGCCCCAAAGTGCCGTGTAATGGTTAAAACTCGGTCAGGGGCTTGAGAAAAAGGAACTTTTAGGCTAACACATTTTATTGGGTGCTAGGGGCAGGACAGTAATGGGTTTATAATCTATGGTCATGGTTCAGCTAACAGTTGGTAACTTGTGAGCAGTGGTAACTTGAGTGCTTCATGTGATTGAATCCTGTGCTAAGTCATATAACCTGAGGATGAGCTGATGAAAATGTCCCTGTACAGAATAAATGTGCTAGTTAAACGCTGAGTCAATTTGAAAACCAATTTTAATTATGCTAGTGCAAATTTTGTGTACAAGCCAAATCTGGCTGTAAAGAACTGATCAATGTTGATCTTTTTTTCTGAGCTGAAATCTGATCTTGTCTAGACCAGACTAGCACATACTGAGAAAGCTATGTTAGAGACAAAATCACTGCCACTCTTGTTATGTTATGATGGTACATGAAATAAACAATGGTGGCCTAAAAAATAGAGAAACGGAGGAGAAACAGAGTAGACTTAGCAGTATCCCAAGCTGCTCCTTCCCTTTTCAGCAACCTTCACCTTTTTGTGAAGGAAGTGTCACTGCAAAGGCTTGGCCAACCAATGCATCGAGTCTGTGACGCAGCATTTCAACCCTGTGTTAGTGTGGTGGCTGAGGTGACCCTAGAAGCCAAAGATCAGATGAAAAGCCATTAAGGGTGATTCCTCACCAGCACAATGTCCAGACGCATGTCACTGTTGCTTGGGGTCATCTGGGGAGCAATCATCCATGAATTGATTTTATGGCAAGGCTGACACTTGCCTTCATTCTTTTAGAGGCAGAAATTGCTCTTAACCATGCTCCTCGCAGCCTCGGGATATAATCTCAGGAGCGCAGTTTAGGGGCACAGTCAGCTTCAAGGAGCATTACTTTGCTTCAGTGCATTCTTATGTGTTTCCTTTTCCCTGCAGACCTTTTCCTGCTAAGGGGGATAGTTGGACCACTGAATGCACTATTTTTTTCTTTCTTACTAGGAAAGCAACAGTCAGAAAGCCAATGTCTTATGTGCTGTTGTCAAACATACAACCATTTGCCCAGTTTGCTACTGGGTAGCACTCTGGGTTTATATCTAAGATCCCAGTTCATGATGATATTCTGCCTTAACGAAGTATTTTACAAACAAATGCACGTATCAAAGTCAGCTCATTGATATAACTGCGCTTTGAAGCCCTTATTTACTAAAGCAATGATCCTAGCAACATGATTTAAGGATACAACTTCAGTGTGATTATTTAGGCAAAGAAAGAAACTTCTTTTTTTTTTAAATCAGCAACAAAATTTTTTTATAGATCAGAAATTCTTTGAAATACTTTTTTCCCCTCATAACTCTCTTTAGCATCAATAATCCTTTCTCTCTTTTAAAATTAAGAAGAATAAATTGTACTCTTGGTATTGAAGGGCAGAAGAAATAATTTAAAATATTGTGTTTTTACCTTGAGCTTTTATTATATTTCTCATGAATGGAGACTTAGGAAAAAAAAGGAGGGAAATTATTCACTAGAAAAGAACTATAGTAAAACAAAAAATATATTTATATAGTGATTTCTATTGGATGCATATAGCATTGCAATGTTCTGATAATGGAAACAATTTGTTTTCAGAACAGTCTAAAGGCTGCTAATTTCCAAATAATGGGAAATGGCCTGCTTGACATGTTTTCTTTTTTGGTATTTATACTGCTTATATAGCAGCAAAATGCCAGCAGCAGAGGCGAAGCCAGGCAGGGAGCGTGAGCTCTCCGGCAGCTACTGCGACCCCTGCTGTACTGCAGCCCAAGCTGGGGAAGCAGCACAGCGACAATGACACTGGTCTTACAGTCCCTTGAGGTGATTAACCCTCTCCCTTAAGGGCAGAGAAGACATTTTGTTAAAGGAAAATAAAGGCAAGCACCTACATGTACTAATGTGAGTCCCTTTTCCAAATTACAAATATCTCTGAAGAAAAATGCACACTTTGGAAAGAGAGCCCATCTGGAAAGCATGCAGAGAAACATATTTTTCTTCTCTTATTATACTTATGCATGTGAAACATGGGGAGGGAAGTTATGTTTGTGGTTGTGTTTACTTCGGCTCTGTGAAAGGCAAATGAGATAGATTGGTACTTTGTGCATTAATAGGATGGCAGGTGGCTTCTTACCTTGTGTCAGAGGAAGAAGAGGATGCTTTCTCACCTCACAGCTCTTTTTCAAAAAGAATTAGAAAAGAAGTGCTAGTGAAATGAATGGAGAGAGGAGAGTTTTTGGAACAGAGTGTCTAGTCTAATAAATTCTAGTCTGCTAATAATAGAAGCTTTTCAAACCTATAGTTTATACCCACTACACCCTGTATGACTTTGGATGCTGTGAGCAAAAGTGAGACTTGACAGCCCAAATCATGTGGATAGAAAAGGAAAACATGAAACATCATTCAGTAGGGTAGGGGGCATACTGTATCTCAAGGCTACATGGCCAAGGAAAACTAGCAAAAGCCGAGGAGCAATCAAAAATGTTAAAAACAAGCTTCAAAATGCCCCTGAAAGCAAGGGAGAAAATTGAGACCCATGTGAAGCACCCCACAGGTTCCTTTCTCATTTGTTTTTTGTATCATGTCCTTCATGAACTTTAGTACTGTGAAGCAAGCAAGTAAGCAAGTTTCATACTGTTCACAAGGAAAGATACACTGTGGTGCACAGATACAAACAAATCTTATTATCGTTTCCATTATCATTATTTTGATTATTCAGTGTATCCTAGATGAGAGTGAGTGATTAAAGGAAGATTTAAGTGCAGATTTTAGTTGAACAGATACTGAAAAAAACCTCTTTGGCAAAGCCTTTTGCTATTGCTCTTTGCACCCTGGGGAAACTTCAGATGCCTGATCATTTCCCCTGGCCCCTCAGCTCTGGGGAAATCATGTCTTTTTGTTGGCTCCCTTGGCTTCTCAGGCAATGCAAAGAGCTGGCTCAATGTGGATCCTAATGACAATTCATTGCCAAGAGGGAAGTAATTTTCAGACCTCCTCCTCTTCTTCTTGCCATGAATATAATAATACACTTTGGAGACATTACTAGGGTAATCTGAAAAAAGCAACACTGTCAGAAATCAGCAAATGCCTGATAGAACTAGTCATTCACACAGCTTAGCTATGCTGTTAAGAATCACTGTGCATCATATTTCACTCTTCATTGACATCTTGCTGGATTTTTCCCCAGTAAGAAGTAGTCTTTGCATTAAACCACAGCAAGAGTGCTATAGGTTGGACATAATTTTTATTTTTCTTCCTCTTTTTTTTCTTTTTTTTTTGCATAGAGCTACTTCATGTTGCAAAGACCATCAGATGAAATGAATGCAGCCCAGCTGGGATTTGCTGGAAATGCGTTCAACTTGGCAACACCTCTCACAGAGTGGCTGGGTCCCTAAAAGCTTTGTTTAAAATGATGAAATGAAAACAAAGGAGACATAATTAGCTGGTGTGTAATAATAGACAAGGCTTATATCCAGCTACTGTAAAAGTCATTTAATGAAGGGTAATCTCGACATAAGCCTGCACACTATAGCTGTAAAATATTTAAGCTTTTTAATGAGAAGGAAAATGGAGAGAAGGGTTTGCTAACGTGATTAGGAAAAATGCCTTTCATAACCATTTTTACAGGGGGTTGCAATTCCTAAACTGAGGTTTGTAGCTCTCTTGAATCCAAAGCAGCAATAAAACTTTTATACTGCACCAACACTTAAAAGCTACATACATCACATTGGTTTTATATGTCTGAGTGGGAACATCAGTGTACAGCTTTTATGTCTGCAAAGGGCTATGTTGGCTACTGAGTAGCATCCCCTGTTTCTTCCACTTACTTCAGATTGTTGAGTGCTTGTGGATGAGTAGTCATTAATCTTAAGCAGCAGTAAAAATTGCTTTCAGAGTTGCTTGCTTTCTTCTAGCTTTTGCTCTCCATCTTCCCTCCCTTTCCTTCCTATCTTCTCAGGAAACATTTTTTTTTTCTCCTTCTTCCCATACCGTAGCCTCCCCATAGCCACCAGCACAAATGCTGCCTAGTGTGAGGTGGGCTGGCTATTCCAATGTGATAAATAGATACCATTATTTTTAATCCATCCACAGGTCAATGCATGGTCAAATGCAGGAATCACCTGAGTGTGTTCCATGATGGGACAATCATAACTGATGTATAAAGTAGTTATCATTCCCTTGTGAAATATCAAGAAGGAGTAGCTGGTGTGACTATGGTATTCACTCATCTAAAGGCAGATGTACTTATGTTTTTAATGTCTATCCCTTAGGGAGAAGAGAGAAGTAGTTCAGGCTTACTGAAGGAAACACTTTGCTTCTCCTAATCAGTGGGGCAGGATGGAAAGCAAGGATGAAAACCACATTGGCAAAGTACTTTTCTCTCTTCATTCAAGAGAACAAATGAAGAGTTTCATACACAACAAAGAGCCTGGGATCACTTGTCTTTCCTATGTCACAAGAGTAGCTGGGAAGGACCACATTATGCTGAGACAGGGTGCATGGTTATGCTTGGTTGTCTGAGAACAAGAGAGAGGAAGAACTGAAAGTCTGGTTTCCATCCTAATACTCTCTATGGGAAAACTGTACCCCTTGCATCTAACATATAAATGACAGGATATTCAGGGGCAGAGCCTTCCTTCAACCCTCTGTGTTGATGGATGTAGGGAGGGAGGGTCAGGTGATAGTGAGGAGCTGCTGGGTAGAAGAGGAAGTTCTGCCATTCTCAAATTTTTGAATTTGAAAGGAAGAATGTCCTGGGGAGTCGTGTGTCCACTAAATGCCAAAATGTTTCCTGAGCACTGCTTTTCTGGATGGCTCATGTGCTCGGTCATTGTTCAGCCGGCATTAGCTGTGCTATTCCTGACGTTTCTTAGATTCTATTTTCAAAGGCTCCGTGAATTGCACTCATTGTCAGTACAGCCGATTAGACTAATTATTGCTATTATTTCAGGGATCTCTTACAGAAATAATACGCTTATAGAGACAATTTCCTAAGTCTTTCAAAAGCATGACTGTTCCATCAGAATTTTAGCTCAAATGGCTTACGTATATAAATTATATTTGTCTGTTGGTCTGTATCTATCTCATGTTTTTGCAAATTTATCATTTAAACTTCCATGTAGGAATAGAGCTAATAAATATTTATGTATATCTTCCTACCTTGATATGTTAATTCTGGCGTGTATGCTAATCAAGGAGCAGCTAAAAATGTTGACTTCATTCTGGTATCATTTATGAATCCTGCACTGAATTATTGGGACTGGGCTGGGCATGTGTGACAATACCAGCTAAGAGTGATTTAACATGAATTGCTCTCTGGAGATACCTGTTTAACTTTATTAATTGTGTAAAAACACTTTAGATTACTAGATTCACTATTTAGTGCCTCAGGGATTTGTTTCAAATTAGGTAGAACTAGTTCTTTCTTTCCCACCTCCTTCACATCCTTCTAAGCAAGGCACTAAAGTCATTTGTTTTGAGTTGTTCACTGTAATAATCTTACTGACTTCAGTGGTTAGTTATAAAAAAACCTAAATGCTTGTAAGAGTGGTACATCCTTATCGTTACCAACTTAATAATTTAAGCAGACTAAAGAGTTAATTTATGAGTAAGGTGGATGTTCAAGGTAACTGACACATTTAATGTTGTGAGTAGTACCACAGAATGAATTTCTGAATGTTAAAGAATTAAAGAAATGCCTGAAATGATCCCCAAAAAGAGACCCCTTCATCTTTGCTTCAAGCATAGGGCACAAGCAATGCACTGTACCTGAGATCAGTGAAGTAGATGGAGGTTTGGATTTAAGTTTTGCACTAACATTCTGAATGGTGAATTCATCTCTGCATGGAGTATTAGTATAAAAAACAATATGAGGTTTTACAACTATTTGTCAGTTAGTTATTTATAGAAGCTGAAGATCTTAGGAATCTGCTTGACTTCAGGTAGAAACAATCTGCTTTCAGCGACATTGCAATATAACTTAATGAGAAAAATAAGTGACCCAAACCAGACTAGTTAAACCAAACCAAATCCCAAAAAATGTGCTTACAGGAAAGACAAAAGATTGAGCCTCTTGGAAATTGACAAATCTCATCAGTGATTATAAGCTCTGGACACTCCATATTGCATGTTTGCTGCAAGATATGATACATAACTGGTTAGAATTATTTTTTTTTTATTGTTTGAATGAAATTATAAATAAAAGGAAGATTTGAAAAAAAAAAAAACCCTAACTATACTATAAACAACTTCCCATATCACAACTTGGTCTCCATTCTTAATTAATATGAAAATGATGTTTATCATGTCGATAAATCTTGACCCTCTGAAAGATAAAATGATCTTTAAATGTAAGGGGTTAAGAAAGACCAGATGCTCAGAATTGACTTCATTGTAGATTCAAAGTGCTTTAAGTTAAAAGATGAAAGACTGAGCCTTGTCTTTTCTCATTTGATGTTGCAGGTCATCAAGGTTTGTATGTGAAGACCTTATGAATGCAGAATATGAAAACTTCTTCCTTTTCATCTTGTGGCTTGGTAGCAGAATTACCCATTGTGGTTATAAATTAGAATTTTGTTTTCAGATGACTATAAAGACAAGAAGGGCTAAATTTAATCCTGATTCAAATATGCCCAGTTTCAGACCCTTTAATGTGAGAATTGTAGGTATTGAATTTAACTGGTAGAAGGTGACACTCAACTGAAAAAATCAATTTGGCTTGTGAACTAGGTATAAGTATTCTCTTTATTTTTGTTATATATACTCTTTGTTTAATATGTCCTCTTTATTACGTTTCCCTATTCAGTCCCTGAGTAGGTTAAAGAAGAATATCTGCCTTGTTAAGTAATTAAAAATTGCCCAGCCCATAAAATGAAAAAAAAGGTGAGTAAAAAATTTGTAAAACTTGTAATTAAATATGATTTTTTTTCCTCCCTAACCTATAAAGGTTAACTGTAAAAAAAATCATTACAGTTTCAGACAATCTTTCCAGTTTGTGAGCTGGGTGGTTTAACTAATTGATTTGATGATGAGGAGGGAAGAGTTTGACAAGTGCGAGGCATAATATTGCTTCTGAACCTGGATTAGCCCAAGTCATGGGAGTGACAAAGGCTCTAAGATACAGATTTTTTTGTGTTTACTCTTGAGCAGTGTTAAGGAAGTTGATATTCACTTCATCAGAGATTTATTCAGTATCATTATTGCTGTTTCACCTTGTTAGTAGAGACCTTCCAATGGGGAGGATTCTGAGAATGTGAGATTTTAATATTTCTATTTAGAGATATGCAAGGACAATGGAAGGAAGAGTGGGACCTCTGCCAGAGGCATCAAGGAGAGAGCAGGTCATTGATGCCTTCTGTCAAAACAACAACTCACAATAGGAGTCCCTCATGAAGGACTGTTTGGGAACAGTAGAAGAGGAGGTTTTTTTGATAATAGGACGCTTGGGAACTGGTATTGCATCCAGTGCACTCTTCCCCCCCTTCTTCCCCCAATTGTACTATTGTATGACATGGTGGTAGGAAATGAAGTGTACAAATAAAGAAGGGCAACTGACATAGTAGAAGTCCTGTAGAAGTTTAGAGGTTCCAGGAAAGCACTTGTCAGCCTGTGCTTTTGAAATTTGGTTATCAGCTTATAAACTGCTGCTTCTGCTGTGCTAGAGGGAGTGCAGGCTTCTGCAAGCAGTTTTGCTGTTGTGAAGCTAGTTAAATGTGCTTCTCTTAGTATATTGATCTGCCACACTCCTGAGCAGTTCCATGGTTTTTTTATTATCCATTTTGTTTTGTTAAGCAGAGAGTAAGAATTACTCCTGTTTCAGCAAAACCTGGCTCTTAAACCATTTGTTGCTCTGGCTGTCCCTCAGATCTGGGAGAAAATTACACAGCTACTGGTGAGCCTTTGGGGAGCTGCTGTGTCATCATGGACTAGAGGTGAGGAGCTTGCCATAGCAGGACCAAGAGTGGAGTGCTGCACATGAGGTACCAAGGAACTAACAGTTGCCTCCACTCAGCCAAATTAATTTCCCCTTTCAGCATATATTTTAGATCTTGGTACTTAGGAGCTTTTGCTGTCCTAAACCTGCATTCATCTTACATATAGGTAAGAGTCTAAAAGTTAAATATCTAGTTTCTACTGTAATCTTCTTCATATCATATACATGGTTTTAACTTTCTCTGAACCATCTTAGTCTTTTACTTGTTATGAAAGGTTTTGATGCCTGCATTGTTCATAGCTACTAGAGCATAAGTTTCACTTTTGCCCTCTGTCTTGGCCAGATTAAAAGATGGAGGATCCATTGTTGAAAGATTCAGCAATGATTCAAATGTCCTTGTTGAAGATGGACTCAGAGATAGGTCAACACCATTCTCATGTCATGGATTGTTATCACACCTGAAATCTCATCTGCAAACATTTCTTTCTTAAGTGGTATATAGGTTTGAGAATTTAAAGTGCTTTCCAGCTTCGGATGTGATTTTTATCTTCATGGCAAATTTTTAGACTGCTTTTTTTTTCTCCCTAGACACATTTTTTTTTTCTGTCATGCAGATACATTTTTCTTGAAGGATAGAAATGAGTGGTTTACTTAAACAGGATGCTGTTAAACAATGTTCATCATGCTCTTTGCAAAATGAGCAGTTATTAGTAACCTATTTCTTGGAAGGTCATGCCATAATCTCATAATATATATATATTTTAATTCAAACTTGATCAGTAGCTCTTTATTAGTGCTGTTAGATCCTTAGGAAGAGCAATAAGTAGTATTGGTTGGGGAATCAGATACAGAAACTGGGACAGAATGAAACTCAAATGGTCAATGTCTGTTCACTACACGGCCTGCCAGGAGTGGAATTTACCTAGAAAATTTGAATTTTTTAACTCATCTTCAAAAAGCAGCATATCTTGACTTGTGTGCTTGTATATCTTTCCCTCACTTCAAAAGAACACTGAATTTTCACTTTAGCAAGAACATGACTGTTCCCTTTGCAAAAGTTCATTGACTCTTTGTATCCCAGGCCAGATAATTTGTTCTTGGTCATGAGGGGTCATGCATTTTTATAAAAGCCAATGAGATTGTTTGATGTTGAGTGCTCCTAAACTTCAGCATCTAACTTTCAATGCTTCAATCCAAAAGAAATATGGGAATACAACCTTGATGTAGATACCAATAATAGAATTTATTTCATCTGTAAAAATCAGAGGTTCAGTCAAAACTAATTGCCTTTATCCCTTTCCAAAATCTATTCAAGGAATAGAGTAAATGACTCTTTGGAAGTTATCTTTCTCTTTATTGTTTGAATATAGAAATGGATCCCACTTCTACTACCCATAGTTTTCCCTTGAAATCTGTGGGAAGCTGAATACTGGCATAAAAATAAAGCATGTAAACACCTTTAAAAAGCTGAATTTTTTTATCTGATTGCGTTTCTGTCTGCTTCTAAATTCAGAAGGGTCATCTTACTGTTTGTTTTTATAGGCGAAAAATCTATGTATAAATCCTCGTGTCAGGAAAAATACTATAATCAGCCAAACACCAGTAATTGTGTTCTAAATTTTTATAGCCTCAGTTTAAGTCCTTAACATATTTAGAATAGCATATTTAGCTGCATTTCTTCACTTACTTGCCTTTAGAATGCAAAGCACACCAATAGAACTATATGACTAATAAATGACAATACTGTTTATCATCTAAATTGTTATCATTTAGAAATTTTCTCTCAAGTCTTTCTTCTAGAAATCTATTCAACTCTCCCTAATGACACATTTGGATGAACATTTTCAACTGTGAATGCCCAAAGTTAGTCATCTAGGTCTATATTTAGGGATAAAAATGCATGACCCGATTTTCAGAGTTGCTGATTACTTATTTTGATGTATTAATACGAATTTAACAGCTTAGCTGTAGGTGCCAAAGTCTGATTTTTTTCCCTTTGTACAACTTGTATATCAAACTGCAGAACACATGCAGAATTATATTACTAATGAATGATGACAATATGCCATATAAAAACAATGCTACATTGATTCATTTATTTGTTTACATGGTTGGGCAGGCTAATTTTATTCACAGATTCTACCATGAAAGCTGATTTATAGTGATTTGAACAGAAAAGCATATATTGCTCCCATTTCCTATGAAGACAATGGTGAATTTTGTGTGAAAAAGCAAATTCTGCAGTTGTTCTTTGTAGTATGCCAAGGAGAAATGTAAGAAGATTTTGTGCTTTCTAAATTAAAAGTTAACTAAGCTTTCCTGATAACTTTCATTTTATGAAAAAAAAAGGGTTGCACAATAAATTGATGCACAAAGTGTTTCAGATAACATTAAGAGCCATATGTTCACTTTGGAGATATATGATGGCACTTTGAAATATGGCTGCCTTGTCATTTAAAAACCCAATTCATCAAAGCATTTGGCTATTTACATTAATAGGGCATAAGCGTTTGTTTAGGATATTACTGAAGACAGATCTAATAGCCTGATTTGCCATACCTTGTTGTTCTGAGTTTGAGAAAGTCCCAAGATTACTTTGAGGAGGAGTGAAATAAGGATTATTGAATTATTGTGTGAGTGACTAGACTTTAAAGGCATTCCTAATATGTCCTTTGTTTAGGGTGTTGTCACACTCTCTGATTTTACATAGAATTCTTCTTGATACCCACAAGAATTTTCTGTAAGGAAAAAGAAGAAATGAGGATCAGCTGTTGAGGTTCCTGCGTCTTGCAAGAGCTTCTTTGCGGGCCATGATCCAAGAACTGTAAAAGTCCTATGGACCAGGGCACCAGTTACAGCATCCCATCTACTTCACTTGCCTTGGAAAAGCCTTAAGGAGAACAGCTTGAATACAAGTAAGCTGAATCAGTATCACACAGCTCCACCTGACATTATATTGACAGCAGGTGGTAAATGTGGATGGAAGTGTCTAAGCTAAGACTGATGATCTCTGAATAAAGCATACAGTCCCTTCAGCATCAGCAGCTGTGTGATCACTGGGGAGTTGTTTGGTTACATGTGTTTTTTTTCACATCTGTCATTTTAACTAAATCAGTGATCTAAATGAATAGTGTCATGCACGGGAACATTACATGGATTTATGACAGCTGAAATATATAACACCTAAAGGATTTGGGTCTATGTAGCAGTGAATAGATTTCAGAAAGGCATAATTTTCATTTGTGGTAGATATAACCTTAATCCATTATTCATGACATCATGCAAAAGAGAATTGTACATTGGGTTCACAGGACAGTCTTCTGGCTTTTCAGAAGGGAAAAAAAATTTAGGAGAAAGATTTATGCAACTGTTGCCTATGTTTACAATTGGAGCAAACAAAGTACAATTTCCTCCTAATTAGTTTATAACAGGTGCGAACAAAGCCAGCAGAAGGGAAACTGCTTGCACAATATCTATACAGCATTTGACATGAGTATAGCAGTAAAATAAGAAGCATCTGTCATCTATGTTTTTTTCCCTCTTGTAGTGTGCAAAATATCCACAAATGCCGTTAGAGAGTGGTGTTATGATGGTTCAGTGATGTGTCTTTGCCCTTGCTCTGATTCATACTGATGGAGAAGAGCTCTCACAGAGCTCTGTGACTGAAGATATGACCACCTCTCCAACTGTTTGAAACAGCCTACTCCAGCTGACTGTTCTCATCACTGTGCTGACAGAAGGGAACTCGTATTCGATACATGTGCCATACTGGTACTCCCATTTTAGGTCACCCTGGAGGCAATTTTACTTCAATTAAAATTGAAATCGATGTCTTGAAAAGCTTTCAGTAAATTTTAAAGAAAGAGAAGACTTTCTGCTTTAATTTTAAATTTTAACTTCCCTTAAAAATTCTATATTCAAGGAAAGAAATGAAGGGATTAGATCTATAAGAATGAGGTCCTAGATCTATAAGAATGAGATCCTATTTGACTTGGATGTTAATGCTGTTATTTTAAAACTGCCAGTAAATGAAAAAAAGTCTAGCAGATTGACATCTGACTGTTATAGAAATCAACTGAATCATTTACGATGGGTGCTTAATCATTTTCTTGTGGATAAAAAGAATCATTCTCAGGGCCATATAACCTATTTGCTTGGGATCAAAGCGTATTGCTATGTAAACACATTTTGCCGTTGGTTCAGACTTCTAATGAAATCATAAAAAAACAGGTCAAATATTGTCACAAACTGTCAGAAACTGCCCTGGCAGGAAATACCAAATCCCATAGCAAACCTTCACAAGCTATCAGAAATTAGCTGTTGTTCTGCTAAAACAGCAACTGAGAATATGTCTTAGAGTAAGAGGATTAGTATTTTAATACCATAAAGGTACAGGTGGATTAGGTAACAGGTAAGTTTAGAGCATGACATTTTTTTTTATCTGCAGGAGGAAGTTGAAATTCAAACTGTAAAGAAAAAAAACAAGTTCCACAGGTCCAAATCATATCTCTAGAAAAATGTATCTTTTGCAATTTAAGATGTTATCACTTACTCAACCCTGTCTGGCGTGATCATACCTGTTCTGTCAGAAGTTACCGCCGTGGTAACAGATAGCAGATAAGCAGGTGCTCATTGATGTTTTGCTGCTTCCATTTGTGGTGTGCCACCATAGCAAAAACCTTTTTCACTGGTGATTTAAACTGGATTGTGAATTGGAATGGGAATTGGGACTCATTCTGTTCCTTTGTTTTGTGGGTGCTAACCTCTTGCAGGGAGCAGCTGGCACAGCATTTTAAACTGCTGCAGTAACATTAACCAGGTGCCTTTGTCAAGGATGCCTGAGAGGTGGCATAGTAGCTGAACCTAGGGTCTGTGCCTAGAGTCAAGCCTAGGCACTTGACTTGTTTCCCTTGTCTTTTTAAGGACGAACATGTGTAAAATCTTGGATATTTTTCTGTAGGCAATTAATTTATAGTCTGGGAAAATTGAATCAGATTTTTGTTGAGGTCAAAGGGACATATTTTTCAGTCCCTGCACTGGGTCTGTTTGAATGTTGAATTTTGAAAGCTACTGAGGTTATTCAGAACTCTGCCAAAAAATAGCATTCGAGTTATCCTTTCACCTTGTTCTCAAAGCAATCAAACCTAAAAAAAATCCAAAATATCCTGGCTCTCCTGGGTCTTAAAACAGTTTTGAAGCAAACACTGAGCTCAGACACTCAACATTTGGCAAAATTAGAGAGGACTGAAAATGAACATTTATCCTGGTAAATGCTTTAATACAGGGTTCATCACCTGTGCTACCTCTATCACAGAATTAAGATGACTGCAACTGAGGATGGATTAGATAATAAACTCAGGAACCTATAGAAAGCCTATAATAGCCTTACCAGTGGGGAAAGCAGTCAATGTGCATTCTATAAAATCAGTAGTATTGCTAGAGATCTTTCCCTGCTCAAGGATCAAGGACAGGGAGTGAAAAGGCTGCCAGACTGCCATTTTGTGCAGATTCTTTTGTTTGATGCAGAGCCTATCTCATCCTGATTTGCAGAAATCTGGCCTGTCACTGCAGTTTTAGTCAGGTCAATCAGCTGCAGCAAACATCTCTGAGCATGTCCCTTCTCCATCCTGGTGAGGAAATATTTCCTTCTGCAGAACATCTATTTCTAGCAGAGCAGGGCTTCTTTGACACTGCTTGCAGTTGCCATTACGCAAAATGTGTAACCGCTCAAAAGGGATTATTGTGCCTCTTTGAAAACCTAAGGCACACATGTCTATGTCTACAGATATAGCACAACAAAACATGTGGATAGTCTATAAAATCAGATGAATTTTTTTCCTTAGTGCCATGCATTGCATTGATGTCGGCTTTCTTTTCACCAATCCCTATTGTGATCCCCGAGTGAAGAATGTAACTGAAGAGAAGGAACTACTTGTTTGAATAGCTGCTCATCTATTCTGTTCAATCACGCTCAAGTTCCTGCATAGCCTTATGCTTGAATGGTATTTGAAGATATCCTCTTGTGTACTCAAAGACCACACCTTGGTCCCGGATGTTCTAAAGCTCTGGTGGTGCAATGCTCTAAGGACACTGAGTAGTTATAGGATGTAAAGTTATAGGATATGAACGCCATACGCAAGGCACAAGAAAATCCTCATTGCTGGTAGCCAGTGGGGCCTTTGAAATACATGTTATGGGCCTCCTTAATGTAATATTAATGTGATAAAATCATGACACTAATGGCTAAATGAAGTTGTAGCTGTGTCTAGAACACCGTTTGTTGGTTTCCTCATCGCTCTGTCTTTTTTTTTTTTTTCCAAATCTATTGTCTTCCATTTTCTCTTCATTGTGATATCTGGCTAAAGATGAAGCTGCTATGCCAAGCTCGGAAGTGTTTTTCTTTTCAAGAGCAAGTGATGATTAACACTTCCGTAACACATTTGATGTGGACTGGTGGATATAGTAGGAAGAGATTCCCTTTGTCTCTGAGGAGGTAAGTATTAGCAGTGCAGCTGTAAGAAAAAGCAAACACTTAAAATTTTTTCTCAACACCTTGGGACAGTTAAGATAACCTTCATGTGAGGTTCCAAACAAGTGGAGAGAATAAGAATCAGCAGACCTCATCATTCTGTTGTGGCTTTATTTTGGGGATGAACAATTTGTTCTTTATCATCCATTAGCTTTTCACAGTGTGTTCTATGTGTATTTAGTTACATGGTAACTAAACCCTTACCAGTTGAGTTGGTGCCCATTTCTCATTTACTAAGCACATGGGGCTGTCCATGCATGAGTCTGGTATTGCTGCGTTAAATGGACAGGAGCCATAGTTTGCCTGCAACAAGTAGAATGATAAAAGCAGCTGAAGGCCTTTGTTTTGGTCGAGTGTTACTGTTCATAGTCACAAACCAGACATGTGTGGCCCCTCTGTGGCAGTTTATTTACTTATTTATTTGAGGTCTTACGTTTGTTGAGGAGTGGGATGTTTTGTGGTCTCTGACATGTTTTTATAAGAACCGAGTGTTTCAAGAAACTTTCTGATTTATATTTCTTTCATATAGCTCCCTGCAATTGCTATGATTGGAGTTAATGACTCGGTCCAGTCCAGACTGTGTTCCTCTGTTCCGTGGGACTGAGGATGCATGTATGAATGACAAGTCTTTCTGAAGGCATAGATATTTTCATAATTGCACACATACTGATAATTGGGAAGACACAGGAACACCTCTTTTCTAGCTGTGGTGTCCTCCCACCCACCTTCTCCCAGACATTTTCTCTGCTCTTCTTTATTACACTGTGAAGATGCTTTGTTTGCTGTTTTCACTCTCTTCTTTTAGTGAAGCAGTTATTGCTTCTTCTTAAGTGTCCTCTGGTGAGAATTCATTCTCACTCTCCATATCAGTTTATTTCAGTACTGCTGTGCAAGTTTCATGCATGCACTTATGCCTCCTCTATGGTTTACTTTTCATATCTTTTTAATATTCTTTAACAGAAGTCCCCAGTCTATATTCTTTTTTTTTAATGTCAGTCTCTATCTTCTGCCTCTTGTCTTTGCCTCCTTTACTTTCTTTTTTTTTCTTTTGTCTTTGAACTCATTGGCAGATTATAGTGGAGTTCAATTAATTTATCCAAGAGTCTGCAAGCTACTATGTTTCAGAGGATAGCAAATTCTTCTGCCAAATCATGGGATCTGTGGCTCATTCTTCTGTTTGGCATATACTGCTGCCTTTCTATCCTTCTCTCTTACATCTTTCTTAGTGAAGGTCTGTCTTTTTGGACTTTGTGGGTATTTTATTTTCAGTTCATCAGCTCAAACAGCTCAGCTTTTATGGATCAGATTTTAAACAGCTCAAATAGCTCAGATTTCAAAAGCTATGAAGGAAATTTTGCCCTCTCTGCAAATAGTACTCAGTTTCTTGTTCTACTGCAGAAAAAAAAGCAACACAAAACAAAAAAGGACCCTTTCTGATGGTCTTGGTAAATAAAGACTGTCTCTCATTAACACCATTTTTTAAACTAGATACTGATATTTCTTTTACACTTGCTTGGTTTATACATCACCCGTAAGGATGGCTTTCAAAGCACTAATCTGTCTTCTATTGATAAAGAAATTAAATCAATTTTTTTACATAATGCTACCAAAAAAGATAGGCTTTATGACAGATGACATCATCGGCATGAGAATCACTTGGTAGGAAAAATTATATGTAATATATGAAGAACTAACAAAGCAGAACAAGTCTATATCTGATGTAGATTTGATATGAATGTAGGTCTGATGTGAATGCCTACATAGGATCTTACTGAAGAGAGCTGCCCATTGTAATTTCATTATTTTGCAATGTGATGATCCTATAGCCAAAGAAGCCTGAACTGGTTAGTCACAAAAAGAACAATTGGACAATCATGTTCTAAAAAAGGAGTGTTAGCTGTTATGTTCTTGTATCACAAGATGAATTTGAATTAATATTTCCTCTGTCTTTTTGGCTTCACTTCAGAAATACATATTTCAAGGGAAGGGGAGACTTTATAAGCTTTAGGCAAGCTTTGTTAAATTGACAATATCCAGTGTGCTGGACGAAATGCGCCGGAATATGGATTCTGTGAGGTTCTGAGTCTTATTGCATCTGCAGGCAAAGAGTAGAAACTCTTCTACATTAGACTTGCAAAATGTAACTTGCAGTGCAATACTTTCTGTCTGAACTATTTTGTCAGGTTAGCACAATTAAATCCTGTTTCAGGCTTAAAAAAAAAATAAAGGAAAGAAAGAAAAGTAAAGAAATTCTAAGTCATAAACCTGTCCTGGTAGTGCACTGAACAGTTCAGAAAGAATATGAAAAAAAGGTCGCAGCATCTGGAATAAATATATTAATTGATAATTAGAAAGAAACAACATACCTGACCTACATTCAATTCTTCATCCTGTCATTGGCCTACTAAGCCAACTGAAACAAGCTATATCCTTTGATGTGCCTTTATTTTTGCATGTTTAATGGGATTCCTGCTCATGTAATAGTTGAGTGCCTCTTATTCTTGCTAATGCATCTAATCTCAAAATGTGTCTTTGAGACAGGAAAATGCTATCATTTCCATATGCAGATGGAAAAGTGAGGAGAAGGTTATATTCATACCACCAAGCGTGATCAAGTTGTATATGACTCTAAATACTTCAGCCAAAGCCAGCAGCTTTGGGTAGCAGATGACCTGAATCACCTATCTTTTGTTTAATAATAAGGACAATAATCATCGCCATAAGAAATGTAATGTCTAAGTGATCAGTGACAGTGATGAATGTTCTTTTTGCAACTGTTCTTAGGCATCTTACTCCTCTTGAAAAAAAAGGAAATCTGACCCCAAGGATCTTTGCCCTGAATTGCCTGCTAAGTCAAGGACTAAGTATGTACAACAAGGAAGTACTGGTAGGTGAAGATTTTCCACTCTATAAAAAGAAGTATTTTTCTCTTTTCCTAAGTGGAAATTCCTAAATAAGTGTAGCTTTTCTGTATATATAAAATTTCTTTTCCTAAAATTAGAACAGCGAGTCTTACTTATTTTGCAGATGAAAGGATTACAAATATCTAAAACAAGATACTTCTATTTACTAATCATTATGCCTTGACTAGAAATATAATTGCAAGTCCCTGTCATCTCTGTGAGGCCAATAGGTACAAATCAGATTTCTCCAGATATTGATTTCTATACAAACAGAAGAACAAGAAGAATTGTTAAGATAACTGATTAATTTTTTTTACAGCTAATATTTGCTTCTTTTCTCAGAAGTGAGATCTAAGAATAAACAAAAAATAGTGAGAAAGCTATTGCACTTTGTGGGTAATTTGCAGTACCAGCCTCTCACTATTGCTCTCAGAAAGCAATATTTTCTCCTGCATATAGATCCAGGCTCTAAACTCACTAGTCTTGTCTGTGCTGTCCGCACAAAGCCACTTTTAGTACTGTTCTTGCTTGGTATGCACTGGAGCCTGCAAGCGTGGCTGTGTGGGCTGCAGGCTTGTCCCCTCTGTGGCCTGCAGAGCTCCAGGTGCCTTAGCCAGCCACTGGGCTTGTGTGTGCATCAGCCAGATGCCTCTGAGCAGTTTGCAGCCTGCAGAAGCTGCTAGGAGTCCAAGGCATGGAACACCCTACTCTTTTCAGGCTTATATACACACAGGTGCAGCTGAACTGTCAGGTTGGTTTCCATATTTCTCCATATCAGGCTCTCCCTTAAGGGTCTGTCTATCCTGCTAAGTGCATTTTCTCCTGGAGATGATGTCTGCTCTTCTGGAAAAGTGATGTGGAGTGGGCTATTTGTATGCTGCTCAGAGTTGGGTAGCAGCCTCGTTTCCTTTGTACTCGTGTTTTGCAGCACTTGTCCTTGAATCTTTTCTTGTCTCTGGCTGTAAGACATGATCATTACTTTTCTGTATGTGCCTTTTTTCTTTTTCACTTGGAGCATCAGAAATAACCAAAGACTTGTGTTCCAGCCCACCAATTGTATTTGTGTAAGATGGGTTTTGTCTGGTGGGCATATGGTATATATTTGGCAGCACAAAACCTGGTGGGTTGGAATTAGAGAACTGGCTAGAAAGAAACAGAGTTTATGGGTAACCAATTCTTTTTAGTGCTACTATTGGAAATAATTGTAAATGTAAATACAGGGCTTGCCTTGATTTTATTTAGAGGAAATTAGCTAGTTCACTCCAAGAGAGAGTCTGTGAGTGAAGTGGAGCTTATGCAATATGTATGATCAAGATGTCACACACTGAGAATGAACTGGGAGATAACGTTTTTTACAATGTAGATAACAACAACGTGTGTGTTATTTTGCACAAGGGTTCCTGGAAAGAGCTTAGTAGGTTTTTTTAAGGTGCAGCAGATAATACGTATTTTGTAGCTGCCCCAGTGTGCCTCAGTGTCCTCCTCTTGGGCAGGCACTCAAGGCTAGAGTTACAAATACACAGTAACTATAGCTTTGGTCTCTCCATTTCCTTCGAAGTGTCACATCTGAGGAGAGCAGTTGCTTTGGAAGGATAGGTCTGGATTTGGTTTCTTGCTTTGGCTCCACAGCTCAGATACTTTGAGCTTAGCCACTACTTTTCTTCCAAGGCTTTCCTATCTTTCATTAAATTATTAGCTATACCATGAAATCCTCCAGTGGACATGCAGCTTCTACCACAAAAGTGTTTTTGCAAGAATAGATTATATCCATTCCCAACAAAATGAGCTGCTCTCAAGAAATGCTGCTGCTGCCAGCATTTGAGTCTGCAGAGAGGATTATGCTTGTGCAAAGCTATGGTAAAAAAATGTTACCCCAAATAGACTACAGTTCTGAAGAGTTTTCTAGTATGGATGTATCCTAAGCCTCAGGTTTTTCATTTGCAAAGTTAAAGCAATAGTGCTATGGAAATATAAGAAAGCCTTTAGAGTTTCTCAGCTGGAAGATGTTTTTTTATCAAATGATACCATTTTTCATAAGATTTAGAGATGTCTACAGCAGCTATCAGATAAGACCGGATGAAACGCTGCACTCAATCAATGAGCACTACCACACAATGGGCCTAAAAGTAAAGAGAATGGATGTTCTGTAGAACCAACAACTGGGAATTTCCCCCACCCATAGGGAAACCTCTGTTGATGGGGAAATCCCTAAATGAGATCAGTATGTCCCCTGGCTTGGCTAGATGGGGACAACTCTGTTACTGGAGACTGTTGTGCAAGACTGCAGTAGGCTCTGGGCATTGAAGATCATGAATGTTCAGAATACTGCCTTTACTGCTTTCCTCCAATAGCCAAAGGAAAAGAAAGTCTCTTTCTTTGCTTACATAAAACTGCAGCCATTTGCTGCCAGCCCAGTAGGAAGAAGGGCCTGACAAGGTGAAGAAGGAAATGGAAAACGATACATTGACAATATAGGCACTGGCACAGGAAAGGATAGGGGATTTGTTTTAGTCCAGGAGTTTCTTGGCTTCCTTTACAAGTGCTCGGAAATGACCATCCTATTAAACACAGCTGGAACCTTCTTCCCAAATGCCAAGGTAATTTTTCAGTGATCCAAAGGGTTCTGGAGAGTGATTTTCACCTCTGTTTCACAGGATGGGGGCTCACAGATGGCTTCACTGCAGCTGAAGCTGGAAGCTTGTCGTAAACTGGCAAATTGTGTGGAGGGCTGAATGCCTTAGGAACTGCAGCAAATCTCTACCTGTCCTTCTATAATAAGGTACCTGCCTGTCCTTACAAAGTAGGACACAGTGCTAGGGAGGAAGATGAAGAGATGAAGTTAATGATAACATCTTCAATGATCCTGCACAGGTTTGCTGTAGCTGAAATTATTTTAGATCAAACACAGATCTCTCCAGTGTTTTTCTAACATCCAAGGTAGTACAATGGCCTGCCACATGTCTAAAGGCATCTTATATCAAGAGATTGGAAAGAGGTTGTACCTCTGAGCTGCAGCTGGACAGTGCGGGGGCCACATTACATATTGCCAGCAACCTTTTTTTCCTCTCTCTGGCTCAGTGCTTTAGAGACAGGGCAGTGGTCAGCCAGCATTTGGGTCCAAGGAGGGGGAAAGTGAGAAAGTGAGCAAGTGTTAATGGGTACACAGTGATAGGGTACAGAATACGATCTTATTAGGAGCCAAGTGGGAAGACATAATCTATTTGCATGCCATCTGTGCTTTGTGAGAACCAAGGGAACTGCAAAGCTATAGAGATTCCTATCTAGTTTACTTCCAGTAAAAGGCCTTTTAACCTTGGGAATTCGGAAAGGATGTTTCTGTGTGTGAAAAGTTTAACCTATCCTGTTCTTCTCTGCACCTATAAGAAGGAAGCAAGTTCATCCACACTGATATTATCTATCTGTTTTAGAATGAATCTATGAGATTTTTTATGATTGCATCACAGTAAGAGGAAAGGTGTGTTTACCTCCCCTGGCAAATAAGAACATAATCTCCTGCATAGCCAAGATTGAGATTAGATACTATACCATACAAAAAAGCTTTTTTGTTAGGGAAATGACTAGTAGTTAATTTTTGACTGTGAGAAAATGCAGATAATATTTGTACAATAATAATCTGGCTATTAATACATGACTTCATGACATCAATTGTCCAAAACCGACTGAAAAAACACAAGGCAAGTTCCTCAATATTTGGATGGGGAAATCCCCAGGCTGTACTATAAGAGATCTCCCTTGTCCCTTTGCTGCCACATCTGTTGTCTGAGAAGATGAAGAACATGAGGGTGACTGTGCTGCTCCTGATGCAAAGCATGGTAGCACATGCGACTACCACAGTGGCATCAACACAGGAGGTGAGTTGTGGGTCTCATAGCCTTACCTTAGGTGCCTTCATTTCTTCTCATTCAGCTTAGTGAAAATACTTTAAGATTACTGGAAAATTTTTAGGGAAATATTGAGATCTATGCATGGAGAAACTTTAAAGTACTCCTTCATCCTTCCTCAACTAATGAATGGGCACTGGCTAAAAAAAGTAAAAATGAGGCACAGGATAAAATCAGTCTAATTTTGCCTTTGGTTAGATGAACGTAACTCCCATTGAGGATCTGAGTGGATATTAAATGCTCTGTGCAGCTTCTAATTAATTAGCAAAGGATTATAACAGGGAAGGATCCATATCTTTGATGTGTAAGGAGCTAGGAGGAGGGGGCTTCCCCAGTTACGAGTGCTATCATACGTTGTGATTAGGTCAATTAAAGCCATGCTGGGTAGATTTAGTGGGGTGCTCTCCTTCCTCTGGGTAAAACTGCATCTGATTTTATAAGGCAGAAGTTCTAATCAAAACTATCAAACAAAACAAATCAACCAAACAAAAAGACAGGGAGGAGAGGAGAAGGGAAAAAGAGAAAATCAGGCTTCTTTTTTTTTAAGGCATTAGGAAGAGGTTTTTTTACTGTATTTACTGTCTCATTTTTTAAAAAATTCAAACTGTGCTAAATTGTCAGAAGAAGGAGTTTGCAAATAACTTAAAAGCATTCATAAATGAACCAAAATATTTTGCTTTAGTTGACTTAAAATGACTGCCTTTTAATGTTTTTTTAGCTGAAAATTAGGGAAACTCCCAATTTAATTCCAAAGGAGGGTCCTGATTTGACTAGTTTAATCATCAGCCAGAAAAATAAACAAGAAAAGAAAAATGAATTCCCTTAGTAATATATTTTGACGTTTGAGTGACTTTGAGATTGCTGTGAATGAAAGCAGTGAGGCCAGCACCTAGAAGATGTATTTTTTTGGGGCAAGAAACACAGTAAAAGCCAAAGTGGAGGTGTAAGTAATAAGTGGTGATAAGCTGGCAACAGGAAGCTTAAAAGGGGAGATATTTTTTTCCTAATTGGGTTTCAGCTTTAAGCTACATCCTGACTTGTGTAATTTATGCGATTTGTGATGCTCTCTGCCCTGCTGCTGCTAATTGCTATTAACCTCCCCTGCGCAGTGTAATCATTCGAACGCACAAATGGTTGTTCAAATGGCAGTGTTTGGCAAGCTGTCACACAAAAGCTTGTTTACTCCATGTCCTTTAGCTGAGCAGCTCCCTTGCTGGCCATTTGGAGCTCCCTGCTGGTTCTGGCTCTGTTAGGGGCTCCTCAGCATTGCAACTCTGGCTGCGGGAGATGGAACTTGCATAATGCAGAAGGACCAATGTAGGGTGGGGACCCTGGTGTGGAGAAAGCCTGCTTCATGGTTGGTTTCTCACACCACTCTCACTTACCAAGGTTGCTTTTTTCTACAAGTTTTGGTGGATCCCCACTGTGAGTCTCCTGGGCTGCATCACACCACCCTCTACATGCTGAGGGGAACACAGTATCCATTTTGGGACGCACAGCTCAACATTGGGGTGACAGCTGCTCTTTTCTCTGTGGTAGGAAGGCAGAAGCCAGGCACATTTGGCTTCTAAAGGGTATATACATCTTTTTGTTACATAAAATCTCCTAGGTGGATCTGGCTTTGAATATGACATCTTCCCTTGATTATCAATGAGAGCTCCAGCTGACATCTCTTGGGCAGGCTGAACCCCACATCCACTGATTGCATGAATCTTTCCTTGGGGAAAAGGCTCCTAAGAAGTCACATTATGCCTGAAGAAACAATCCATTATCAATAGAGTTACTGGTGATGACTCCCATAATAAAATCAAAGCTGTTCAGCATTGCATGATGAGGGTTAACTCTTGGGAAAGGGCTAGTGCTACATGTAGGAGTTCACACTGAAGGAGATTTTCATTTCCTTTTCAGATCCCTCTACGCAGTACATTGCTTCAGTATCTGAATCAGCCTAGCAAGACGACTGACCACTTGTATACTACTCCGAAGGTATGACCATTTCATACTATTGTTAGGTCCAGAAAATTAGGAAGAGGTCTTCTGTGTTTCTTTTTTTTTTTCCTACACAGTCCCTTAGAGAGCCAGCTTGTGTTTCTACACAGTCCCTTAGAGATTGAATGCTGAGGCAAGAAAAATACTTAGTTGTTGTGTATCCAGGATTTAGGTGGTAGTGAATTCTCAGAATCATCACTGCTGCTCTCATGTCACATCCAAAGCTCTGTCATTGCCTTCATGACTATAGCATTGGATCTCAGAATGAAACAGCTGGAGCTGTGAGGATTTGACAGCAATGCATCAAAAAGCTCAGGATTTATAGCTTTTCTGGAGAAAGTGGGAAATGTATTTTGGACCCCATTTTCTCATCTTCTCATGTGAACTCATGTGAAGGAGGAGAACCTTAAAACATATTTTGCCACTTCCGAGAAGTATCCATTGGACTCCTGGTGGCTGGGGTGAGAGATTCATGAGATTCCTGTGTTCCACTCAAATTTTATTAAACTGCTGATAGAGGGACTTGAATCTGATTTCCCTGCCACTGGGGACAGTGCTCAAGCCCAGGGATTGTGGAATTCAGTATCGATTTTCTTCCCTTCTCACTGCCAAAAACTGATTAATAATATTTCCGTTTTGGAGCAAATTCAACAGGACACACTTGATCTGAGTGGCCCTCCAAGCTAGTGTCAGGAGCAGAATTTGCCCAATGCACAGCTCCAAATCAAATCTGAAAGGCTGGGTAGCTTGGCAGCAGATCTTCGTCTTCCAGACTAGTCCAATGTAGCACCTGGATTATATGGAGGCACCTCTTGTGTGAGACAAAAGTCTTGGGTTAATGTCTGCCTCTTGGGAATTTAAATGGAGTTAAGAATCTCTCTGGGTCTCAGCAATGCGACCAAACCCTCATCTTTCTCCTTGTCCAGCTGAAGTGGCTCCCCTCTCTGCTGTGATTTTCTGTGAAGCCCATTCTTTGTTTTAGGAAAAGTGAACAGCCAATCTGAGCTGTGAATGCCAATGGTGGCTGGAAATTAAAGCACTGAAGTGACTAGGCTGTTTTGAGGATTTAACCCTAAGTACCTATTTAGACAGCTGAATAAATGCCCCAGTTTTCAGAAGATGGTGGCTCTTGTTCACTTCTTAAATTGAGAGGATGTGGAAAAGGAATATTTCTCATAGCCTCAGAAATACTTATTTGTGACACAGTTTAATATTAGAGAGGGAAATGCTGCTGTCAAGTTCTTGCTGTAGGCTAGGACAGTTTGCTCTCTTTTAAACCTTGAGCGTATCTTATTAAACTTAAAAAAATACAACTCCAACAACAATAAAAAGTAGCCCATTTTGTGCATTTTTATATCGAATGAGGAAAGACATTTTGGTTGCATTGTAGTCATTTGACTGGAGTTATATTTTGACTGGAGGACTTATTGGCCCAAGGGAATCTTAATTAAAAAGTGCTTCTTGACTCCGTCAACAGCATGATCCCAGTGTTCCTAATGTCAATGGGAGAGTGGAAGCTGTTCTGCCTTCTAGGAGCAGATGCTCCTTTGGGGAAGGATCATCTCTTGGCTTGGATATATACAGCACTTGCGGCAGTGAAGCTCTACCTTCAACTCCAGGCTCTATTATAATAGAAATGTTAAAATACGTATTTTTTTTCACAGGGAGTTTAAATGCTTAAGGTTAATCATTTTGTGTGGGGGAACATTTTAGGTGACCATTTTGATACATATATGAATGCCTGTTTCAACAGGTGGAATAAGCATGATATCTCTAGGTACAGTGATGGTTAGATGACATAGTCAAAACTAGTTTATACTAGAGCACACAATACAAAGAATAATTCATACTATATATGCAAACATACAAATATGTATAACATACTATGCTATACTATGTATAGTGTACTACCTCTTTGCATAGACATATATTGTGTGTGCTCTCCATGGAAGGGATAGAATATCAAACAACTTTTCCACACAAAATGACATGCCGGTACAAATGAATGGCTTACAGAGGTTATGTATACTGTCTAAGCCATGTTTATTTTTCTGGGAGCCTTATTGCTGTGCCACATTTCATACCAGTAATACCCCTACTCAGAGAACTGATTATACAAAAACACCTAAATTACTCTGGAGTCTCTTTCATAGTAATGTTGGTGTGAACAGGCAGATCTTTAAAGGCACTTAGGAACTTACAGATAGTATACAGTATATTCTCAGTGGAATATTCAGAAGTGCCTTGGTAACTCAACTGCCAGAGAAATCAATGGAAGCTGTGTGCTGGGACACTCTGCAATCCCAGTGGATATCACTCTGCTTTCCTTCATACTAAGTCTCTATAGGAATTTGGCCTTGAGTAAAGTTTTAAGGCTGATGGTGCCTGAATAACACAAATAAAACTTCCTTGCATGAGTTCACTTGTGTTTTGCTCAGAAATGGATGTGTGCTGTTTGCTATGGCTCTACCGAAGAGATTGCCAGAAGCGCAAGCTTGGATCATTCCTGCTTGCTGCTCTTCTCCTTGCGGGCTTTGAGGTCAGCCCCTACTGTGTGCTCTGGGCTGGTTTGATGGTAAGGAAGTCAGCTGAAATTGCTGTGAAAAAGCAGGAGAAGAAAAGCAATATATTTCTGCTTTCAATAGATAGATTTAGTTTTAAGAGGAAGAGAGAAAGCACATGAATAATAGTGAGATTTATGCAAGGCGGGAGGAGAGGTTGTAGAAAGGATTTTATTTAAAGAGCAGTTCTGTAGCTTTAAAATCAGAGCTGCATTGAAGTATGTGTGGAATATTTTAAAGCAACATCAAACAAATATCTTTATTAATAAATTCCTGACAGGTTTCTGAACTGGGTGAACTTCACATGTACAAACAGAAGTGAACTACTTCAGTGCCCCCAACACACTCTGCAGTCAGCCCAGTGTATACGGAATGATGTGATTTGGCTGTAAATTATGGCAAGATCATGAATCTGAATATCTGAACTGCCAGCCCTGACCTTTCTGTATATAAAACACATTTCTCTAAAGATGATGCTTTCAGTAGAGCCTGGACAAAATGGCTCATGCTAATGGCATGGTCAATAGATCTGCAAAGCGTCCGCAAGCTTGGCTACACTAGCTGTGATGGGTGACTGCTGTAAGCAATATTCTACAGCAAGAGAATCATCTTTACTTATCTTAGGCTGAGCACATATATTTAATTCTTTGACTTGTCATATGACTTCCACGCCTTATAACTAAATTCACACAACTATTTATTAGGTCTGGTTGAAAAGTTTCAGAAAAAGAATTCTTCTTTTTAAGACTTTTCACTCCTACTAATAGATATGTTTTGGTGAATTTCTTTAAGGTGCCTTCCTCTATGGAAGAAGATGACTAGATTATCAGTCCAACATAGCAGTAACTATAAGATCCAAGTTACTATGTTATTTTTTTCCTGATATTTATGTTTTTCCATTTGGGGTGAAATTTATGTCATCATTTTAGGAACACTATTTGTAAGTTTGGGAAAGTAAGGACTATATATGTTTCTGTTTCGCTAATCTGTACAACAATATTTAACTATTTCCAGAAACCCTTGTAAGGCTCAATCATAAAAACTGTAAGATATTTTGAATTCCGTAGCAAAAGAATGGTTAAAAAAAGTAAAAAAATTAAGTAGCAAAGTTGTTGATCTTGGGACTGTTAGAGCTCAAATTCTTATGCACATTAGCCACTGATTCCAAGAATATTAACCTTTCTTTTGTCCCTATCAACTTCTTTTTGCAGCTATTTGCCAATGTGTCTGGCTCTCTGGATGACCATGGAACTTGTCAGTGCTCTGTGTACTTGCCAGATACCACCTTTCCGGTGCAGAAGGTTGAAGCACTCGAAAAGATAGCTGCAACACTGTCGGAGAAATTTGAACGTGAACTTTCTCAAGTAAGTGGGATCTTTCAAATCTTATAAATATATCCATTGCATTTTAAGTTAAAAATGTTTGCCTGTGAAAGGGTGCAGCAGACAAATGTACTTGGTTTCTGTGACTAGGCTTTTAAACAATAGGAAGGAAGGTCACAAGAAGAGTGATTAAACATAAAATATTTGGCATTGTAGCATGTCATACATTTGAATATCCATAGGTTTATTTTCTAGATCTTTTAAGATAGAGGCATATAGTATTTTTTTTAAGAATTATTATTCTTTTTTGGCTCAGTTTCATTAGCTTGATTGCTATGATTGCAGCATAGCAATCTTTGGAAGCCAAGTCTCCTGCTCTTTCATGTGTTATTATTTGTATGAAGCCAACCAGATTATAAAAGGGAAATGAAGGGAAACAGGAGAAAGGTCACTGTAGCCCAGAGTGAAGAAGTAGGTGAATATTTGTCTCTTCACCTCTTTTACTCTCAAAGATTAAAAAAAAAAAAAGGCAAATGTCTTCCTTGTCATCATCTGAAGTTGTGGCAATGACGCTACTGAATTATGCATTCTTCTTGAAGACAAACATACCTTATACTACTTCGGTTATTGTTGTTACATGGACTCAGATTGCCTGTCGTTGAGGAACTCAGGCAATCCTGCACATACTGCTGCACCCTGGGTGAAGCTGCTTGTGAGGACAGGAATCTGACTTTGACTCTTGGTTGTGGATAAATATTCAAGATTCAAATTAGGTGTCCAGGAGAAAGTGTTTTCTCCAGGAGCCTGATGTATTAAGAAGTGAAGTGTCCTTGAATTAATCAGCAGAAAAGGCAGAGCATTAAATTATAAATTCCAACCATAAATATTCATAACCCTCTTCTGGTATAATCAAGAACAGATAAGAAGTTATGCATAAAAACACAACAACAGGCAGAGGATTCTGTGGAAAGATCTTCCAGTTAAAATCATTTCCTTTGAAGGAACTGGAGCTAATGATGACACACATTTGGCTTTCAATGGTCATATGAAGGGCAGGCTGACACAAATCCCAGTGCCTCCAAGCACAGGAGTTAGCTGGTCTCTTGCAAGAAGGAGGCATATCTCAGAATTAGCGATCCATGAAAAACTTGAAAATGATTATTTTCAGATCCCCACACTCTGGTGAGAGCCAACATTTTAAGCTTATTTCACTAGGGCAGGATGAGGGCTCTCTTTCCCAGCTAAAAACTTGACCTGATTCTGCAAGTCATTTCCTAATCGAGTACCACATTTCTCAGTAACTTCTCCTGGTGCATCCTACCTCTCCTCAGAACAGTACATATCTGTAATAAAATACGTGACATATCTCATAGATCCCTACAGACATTTGGAGTACCTCAATTGCTACTAAACTTCTCTATGTGAACAACCTCAAATCTCTACTGACTATAATGGAAATTCAGATATCCAGCTTATATAAAGTCGCAGATATTGCAAACATGTAAAATTGTGTGTACACATTTATAGCTGAATCTCATCTCTAAAGCCAGAGTAGGCTGAATCCTCACTCTGCACTAGGTTCCCAGATGGTGTCAACTGGTGTAACTCTATCAGAAGGTGTAATTCTTCCCTACTAGTGTACAATGCTGTAGAGAGTGATCCTTGGTTCTTAATTGTAGCTGCTGGAAGAGAAAATTTTCGACCTTACCCAGAATCCACCAGATTTCATCCTCCAAATCAGCCAAATCAGCCAAATTCTTACAATAACTAGATAAAGAGAAATGTTTCCGTGTGATCCAGGCAAAGCGACACCCAGAATCCAAAATGAAAATGAACAGATTGTATTTTGAGGTAGCTCTGTGTTTGAAAAAAATGTTAGTTATGATGTCATTTTCTAGTGGAAAGGAGAAAACTGTCAAGCACTGACCTACTCATGTATGAACTGAGATAGTGTGAAATCTCACAATACAGATGTTACCATGCATATTCACATTCACAGTATATAAATATATTCTATAGACTTTTAAGGTGAGTTCTTCATCTATCAGGTTGTGGAAAAAATAATTCCACATACAATCTCAAGCACTACTTTAGTCATGGTAATAGTTACAGAAAGAGGGAAATAGCAAAGGAAGTTTCATCTGAACATGAGGAAGAACTTCTTGACTGTCAGGGTGACAGACCTGTGGAACAGGCTGCCCAGAAAGGTTGTGCAATCTCCTTCTTTGGATGTATTCGAAACCTGACTGGATGTGATTCTGTCCAGTGTGCTCTAGGTGTCCCTACTTGTGCAGGGGAGTTCGACTAGATGATCTCCAGAGGCTCTTTCCAACCTTAACCCTCCTGTGATTCTATGAAATAATGAACAAAGTCTGTTCTCATTATTGATCATTATGAAAAACTATTCTATGTCAAATCATGGAGTCATTTCACTCTCAATACAGTTTAAAGGGAAATTTAGATCCATATTTGACTTTTCAGTTCAGATGTGATTTAGCATCACCACTGAGATGAGAGTTTCTGCTGAATGCTGCATTTTTTGACTCTGAGAATCCATACTTCATCCACTCTTTTAAAACAGAGCTTTGAAGCTCATGTGTAAGAGTGGCAGGATTGAACTCTTTTAAAAATGCTTTCCATGTGCTAGAAGCCCGAGATAAACAACCTGATTGAATCGTTAACCTTTTGCCTGATTGTAGGCTAATTCAAAAAGCGAGGGGGTCCTTTTATAGAATCAGCAGGCAAGGAAGCTCATAGATAAAGAGATGCTCTCATGTACCAAATGAGTACACACTGTAGGCTGAAAATACTGGACTAATTTTTCCTCTGTCACATCAACCTTTCCTAGCATAATTATGATTACAGAAGAAAATTAACCTTTCAAAGCAAAGTGGGAATTGGTTGCTCCTTTTGAAAGAGAGGAAAAAAGGATACCTCAGTAGCTGGGATGGATCAGTAATCCATCCCAATGAAAGAAAACACATTTCAGAACTTTGCTCCCAACAATTAAAATGTAATCATCTAATAAAAATTGGATTAAAAAAAAAAAAGCTTGCTTGTCCTCCATCAGTAGTGACTATTTTCAATGCAGATTAATGTGTACGGGATTTCTCTGTGTCACCTGGCAGGCTGTTTGCTGACCACACTCCTTATGAGGTCTGTAGAGGCTAGGTCTGCCCAAAGCCAAGTGGCTTTATAGAGTTACTGTTTTTGTCACATCTTACTACATTTTTTCTTTTACAATTTCCTCTTGCACACTTGTTTCCCCCTCTGTGCTCTCCAAATGCATGCTGGAGGAAGTGTCTGCTTGCATGCTGAGAAAATGGTGTTGATAAATACCAGTCGCAGGTAAATGACACAATAAATGAACATTGCAGGTTTTTCCTGCCCTTTTCATCCAGGTGTATGACAATGCTTGGAAATAAGGAAAAAACGAAAGAGAGGATTTTTTTTCCCTATATGTGCCTCAGTTGGCAACATTCTCTTCCCCTAAAAGGACTAATACTAGCCTCATGCATTTATTATACATCACTTAAGGCTTTTATGATGAATATGAATCAGTACAGATACATACTATCGGACTAAATATGTGCCATAGACAGAATTTCTGTGGTGATGTGTTGGTCTATAAAGAGAAAACAGCCAGTCCCTGGCAGGTAGATACAGTAGAAGAGCAGGGATTACAAGCTGCTTAAATCTGTCTGCCAAGCAACAGAGCAACATCATGTTCCTTTCTAAACTGACATGTATAAACTACAGAAGCTCCTGAGCCAGATCTGAGCAGGCAGGGATGTCCACCCAGTGCACTGCAATGCTTGGCATAGGTGCTGGCTCTGTCTCTGAAAGCAGTACAGACCTATAAGAGCAGCATTGTGTCTGAGATAATTATGTGTGTCTAATAGTTACCCAGGGAACTATTAGCTGCTCTGCTGCTGTGGCTCTGAAGCTGCACCGCTGGGGCTAGTTTAGCCTCAACTTGTATGGTTATCTCTCAGCTATGCTCCACTGGATGATGTTGACATGTCCTTAAACGACCTAGATGACTCAGTTGACTGAGTGAAAACAGTCTGATATGGGAGGAGGACTTCAGATCTAGGTCTTGCAGGACTCTATATGCAGGGTTGAAATAACTATGTGCACCTTGTTCCAGCCCTCAACATTTTTTTCCAGAATCTCAAAATCCTGCATGAAACTCCAGATTCTCAAGTTTGGTCCTAATTTTTTTCACCAATGAGTAGCCTTCATAATAACAACAGTCTATGTATTTTGGTGGATTGTATTTTTTATCTCTATTGGGAAATTATTTTTACTATTATGATAAGAATAATTATTAATACCTACATAGATTTCCCCAAAATTCTGTGATATGTGCAGTTTCACATAGCAGAATAATTTTATTCAGACTTGTGCCTGCTATATATTTCTCAGATTGTAATGACATGTGCTTTCTTCTTATAAGAATGCAATGGATTTATATGCAAACACTACAGAAGGCTACAGTTTAGAAAACTTTGAAGATTTTTTCTCACAGAGAAAATTTATTTTTGAATATACCTTCCCAATCCAAATTGATTTTGATGGTTAGTGAAAGTATAGTGTCCATCTAATCTCAGACTTTCAGGAACACTATGTTGAGTTCTTCCTTCTGGTCTCTCATGGACTATGGGGCAGCTAGGACAAGGGATCCCAAGTGGGTAATCCAGTTAGCAAGATATAGGGATATAGATTTAAGTCTATATTTACTGAGGTTTTTTTCCTTTCTTTGTTTTTTAATTACTGTTCTTTAATTACTGTTCTAATAAATAGCTTAGCTATTTCTTATTTTGGAGTTACTCAAGTTTGGCTTAGGAGATCTAGGGCATTCGTTGTTGTGAGCCAGGGTGCTTCTACTGCAGTTTATGGAGATGTGTCAAATTATGTCAATATGAATGCAAGATACATTTCAAATGACTTAAATGAATGGAATGGAGCAACCTACTTTCGGTATATGTTATGTACATGTACATAAAGCTTTGGTACTGGCTTCTCACAAATTTAAAATATAGTTGTGCCACTATACTTTTGAGGTTCTATTAATTAAATTTGTCATTCATAAACCAAATGAAGTCATTATGATAGTAAGGAATCATTTTTTTGCCCTTCATGAATTGCCACAGCAAGAACTCCCATTCTTGTTACTTAGCACACAATGGATTCAGCAAGAAAAAAAAGAATTAATTATTTGATGTGTGTATTCTCTGCAGTCTCAATCCCAGAGGCTGTTGGCAGAACAAGAGAATAGGGAATGTGTGGTTTTCATACTATAGCAGGATTTTAGAGGCCATTACAGAGCCAATGGAGAAAAATGCTGGCTTTTATTTTATGTTAAGATAATGCAAGAATAGCTATGTGGATATAGGCTAAAAATATTTCACTCCAGGAGTTAATATTTATAGAAATAATAGTGTTAACAGAAGATGGACTTATAATACAAATAGATTCTCAGAGTATAAATATGGAGTTGCTGGTGCAGGAAACTAATTATATTTGTTCTTATTACTTTTGGTGATATAATTACATTGGTTTAAGAGAAAATAGATACCTTTTCAAATAATATGAAGCATATAGCTGGGAAATTATATTTTCCCAAAGTGTTAATTTTCATGGAACTAAATTTTCTGAAGAAAGTTCCAAATATATCTGATATTCTTGACATTCTACATCACAATGCTTGTGCTGTGACCTTTACTTTAGCAGTTACATATGTGAAAATATATTTATCTAGACAACTGTCTAATGGTTCCAAGGTTGAAAAGATTGCTATGTAAATTACTTTATCTAAAGGCTGCAATAACTTTTTCACCTCCACTTAAACTAGCTTTGATTATTTAAGAGAGTGTTAATATCCTCTGCAAACAGATCAACCACAGATGCAAATCTCGCCCTGCCATGTTTTGACTAAATTCAAATATATCCAGGATAAAATCCTAGTTGCAAAAGTTAGGAATCTACTATTGCCCTTTCAGCTTCTTTACTCTCTAAATTCTTCTTAGGATTGCTTTGCCAGACAGTCCACTGCAGACTGCAGGATAAAAATGTCACCAGCATTTCTTCTACTATCTTATACTCAGAATAAAGTTAGCTTGCAGAGGTAACATCGGCAAAGCATTAAAAAACAAATAGATGACTACAACTAAAAATCTGTTTGCAGTTTTCCTCAGGCATTCTCAAGGGGACTTTTTGGAGCTTCCAGCAATAAATAATGGTTAAATTTTATATTTTTTCTCCATGTGATGAGAATTTCACTATGTAGTTTCTGTGAAGAAGATACGTGTTAAGTATGTGAAAGTTATGGATGGGGTACTCAGAAGTATAATAAAAACTGACATCTTAAAAAGATGTGTTTATTTGTGAACTTGAACTTGAAAACATACTTTTTTTTCTTCTCTTTAAGGTGAAGGAGTACACAAAAGTGATTGAATTATATCAACAGAAAATCGTTAATCTAACCATCAGAGTAGAATATATGGAGAAGAGCAGCATATCTTACACAGAGCTGGACTTCCAGTTACTGAAAGTGGAAATCATTGACCTGGAGAGACTGGTCACTCAGCTGAAATCCAGTGTTGTTGGAAGCAATGTTATTGTTGAACAAATATATCTGGAGGTATGCCAAAATGTTAATTAGCTAAAGAGGGTTCAAATATACAGATGGTCTGTTCTTTCTCTAGTGTTTAGATGGAGAAATGTAAACTATCTGTATTGCAGCCAGTGGAATTACTTTAGGATTTCATTAGCATAAATTAAAGGAAAGATTGACTTTAAGTGTATTAACATGTTTTTCTTTGTCATAGAGCACAAAAAAAGGAGGTACTTCATTTTTACCAGATATTTGCCTGAAATTCTACTTACTATAATACATATTAGCTGGTTAAATTATTATAATAAATATTAATTTATAGATCTCCCTGTTTGAAAGACTGTGCTTTAACTGAGGTAATTAAAAAATTAGCTTTTGGTTGCTAGGGCAATGGCCCAATCAATATGAAATCAGGAACTAAGAAAGACTATCACCTTCCAAGCAGACTATAAATCACATTTTAAAAGTTGTAATTAATCACTCACGTAGAGAGAATAATTGCTTTGGATGGAAGATAGAATATCATTAGTTTTTTCCTTGTCCTCTAGATCATCAAGTAGGTGACTGAGAACATTTATCTGCAAATAGAAATTCAAGATACTTTTGTAAAGCTCAGTGAATACATCTTATAAGTAACAGCTAGTGCTTGTTTAAGACCTATTAGATATTAATATATATCTTATATAAATCTTTAGTAGTATGGTATACAACTGACTGCTAAAGCATGTCCTTATGGTCACATACATCTGCTAGAGATGTAAGGTACATGCTAGTAGAATCAGGCATATACTTAGGGATTCTTTTTAAAACATGTGCAGTAGCATCTCTGTTAAGATCAATTCTGCCTGCAAATATCTGTAAATAAAGTTGACAGGAATTTAATCTTGCTCTGTTTTTTTTTGCCTTTAGATCACAAATCTGACTATCCTGGTAAATGAATTGGAATCATTGGACAAAAACAATATCCTTGCAATTCGACGACAAATTACATCTCTGCAGAATCGATTGAAAGAGTGTGAGGAGAGCAAAAACCAAACTACAGTTCCTCCTTATATCCCACCAGGTAACCATTCTCTTGTATATCAGTCGGAAAACAATACAGTGTGTGGGCAGAAGAGTAAATACAGAGATTTCATGTTATTAATATTAAATGCAATTAAACACAATACTACATAACTCTTGAAAAACTGAGTAGACAGCTACTATTTTTTCTTCAACAGATTCAAAAGGAAGGTGAGGGTAGGAGACAAATTCTTCCAGACATGCTTCCTGTTTTCAGCTACAAAAAAATTGTAAACATTCTCCCACCTGAAGTGTGAAAATGAATCTCTCTAATTTGTCCAAACAATTGCCTCCTCCCCACCCTACCCTGTTTTTTTGGGGGGAGGGGACTGAGAAAAGATATATATTTTTCTGACCAGCAGTGATTTTCAATAGTTACTGTTAAAGTGACCTATGTCATGATGACTTTGTTCTAAGGCTATTTGGGAAATGTACGTGCAACAGTTGATATGCTAAAGGTATTGATATGCAAACTCAGAAAGGCAGCATGGACTGTAGATTGCTCTTGTTTCACAGATAAAAGATTCTTCTAAATGAGAAGGTCAAGAAATGTGGGGGGAAACTTTGCTCTCATGGAAATATGAGAAATATGCAGAAGCTTTGTTACTGATTCCAATGGAACTAGATTTTTACTATTTTTAATAGGAAAGAATAGGAAAGGTTATGGTTTTGGAGCCAAGAACAGTGATTTCCAGAGGATAATTCATATAAAAATAAAAGCTGTCTCAGGGGGTGTGGTTATCAGTTCACAATTGGAATAACTGTTGTCTTGATGGTGCATTCCATTTGAAAAATAATATTATGACTGTATAGTAGCCTATGACTAGGCTAGAACTGAATAGTCAGAGAGAAATTTGAGTCAAAACTGCTTTACTGGAGCACACTTTAGGAAAACTAATATGCTAGGCCTACTTGCTAACTGACTGTAGGACTTCTCAAACTATGTTAATACCCTGAGTATACGTATATGTATATGTAGGATTCCTTTTCACAGAGAAAATAAAAGGAGAAAAAAAATAAGAGGAAGTGCTTTATAGTATAAAATAGCCATGGGAAGAATTCTGCTTTTTCACATATGCTAGATAAACTGACTGGCAATCAGCTAAACTAAGAGGAAAGTGTAAATGAAGAATGCTATCCTGTGGGCAGGGAGCAGGGATTGTACCTATCAGAGTTTCAAATTTGGGTTGGCTAGTTCAAACATTTCATTGGAAAGATGAGAGGTAGAGAAACAAGCTTTCCTTGAGTTCAGCAGTCTTTGCTATGGTGAGCTGTTCAGGGCTTCAGGGTGATGCAGGCTGTCACTGGACAGCATGCACGAGTAACACCTTGTCTGGGAGGTAGACATAAGAAAAAAATGAAATGAAATTCAGCACTCATAAAATTTCAAGGCCCTTCCCTGCTCCTTTAGAAAGGCTTAAAATATTTCAGTGAAAAAAAAAGTGTTTTAAAAGTATTTTAAGGGTTTCTCATTGATTTATTGAAGACGATAGTGTGTGGAAAGAAACAGCCTCACTCTCTTTAAGCCTTCAGCAAACTTTATTGAGCTCTGGAACAAGAATGCTGTGTCCTTCCATGACTGACGAAGGAAGGGACTCTTTTGTCCACTCTCATTGGTGGTTGCTGTGAATGTCTGTGGGATGTAGAAGCTTTCAGGGTGGGATGGAGATCTACTCTGCACAGTGCATCTTCATGCAGGTATAGGAAAGTCATATCTAGACAATAACTTTGGGATAGGATAAATGTAACTGTGCAGGATAGTGACCTTATTAGAATTATTTAGCATTCAAAGCAAAGTGGTGAGAGGGATATAAACTCTCTGGGACCAAAATAATGGTATCTTTTTAGCACTGCCTTTTTCTTCATTGCCAGCTAGCTCAGACACTGCTACATGTCATTGCTCTGTGTGGGGATCACAGAGCTCAAAGGCTACAACCCCAGGTAGAAAGGATTACAGATTCACTGACTTCCAGAGAATTATCACCACTGATATCAACTGAGGACCTACCAGGGTATTGCCTGTGGGTTCATGTGATACCCACAGAAATAGGAACCCCCAAGAGGGGCTCCCACTTGGAGGATATGTGCATAGGTATTGTCACCTTCAGGGTGAAGGTGGTCTCTGAGGTGAGGGGGTCTCAGGAAGGACTACCTGAGCAACTGTGGAAGACTGGCAATTTTCCTGTCTGTTCAGAGTTGCCAGCTATACAGATAACCTGGATATGTATGTTTAGATTCATGCTAATCTACACAGATCTGGCATATCCTGATTTTGTATGCCTGGTGGGGACTAAAAATAGTTCTCTGGGCAGAGGTGACAATTCCCAGTTTCCTACTGAAATTCCTGAAATGTTGTGTAGCAATTATACATAGCACAGGCCAATTCTTTATCTGAAGACAAGTAGTAGGATGAAGATGTTATTGCTTAGGGAGCAAGCTGTTTTTTCTAGGTGATCATTTTGAAGTCTTTGCATGGATGCTCACACATAGGCCTCTGAAACTCTCTAGCACTCGTTTATGTGCTTGAACGCAATTTCCATACATTTTCTCTGCAAGCTTGGATGCCCTGAATTCCTGCCAAACCATTTGGCCTTGCCCTGCTTTTAGTTCATATTATATTTATAATGTTTGTATTAAACTGACTCTTTGTCCTGTTTTCAAACTGAGTTTTATTTCCCCCTTCCTCCTCTCCTCTGAATATTTTGGATAGGCAACATGAACTTGAGAGAGCTTGGCTAATCCCCAAGCTGTCTAAGACCATGAGTCTAAAGGCAAGTTTAATTAAATCTTCTTGCTTCACAGTGCTGTAGCATGCAGCCCCTCTGACTCTGTTCCCCCAGGCTTTTGCTGCTGTATTTCTCAGAGTGAGAAGATATTTTTAAACAACCTATTAGAAAAAAAAATCAAGGGTCTCCATTTGTCTTATCCTTTAATGAGAGAAGTGAGGGTCTAAGTGACTGAAATGGGACTCAGTACATGTAGAGTTAATCATCATCAAGTTTCCTATCTGTAGGAAATCCTAGCATCTCCCACTGCACTTCTGAAGTGGGAAGAAATGTTTTTCTATTTGTCTTTTTTTCCTTTTGTCATGATCTCATCTGTCTGCATCAGGACAGTTGCAAAGAGAAAAGGACCCCATGATGATTCTTTGTGGACTCTGCAGCAGATTCTTTGTCATGTCTCACTGAAATGATCTGAGAGAGGCAAAGGGGATAAGTGAGTCAGACGAAATTCTTATTGCCCAATAAACAAATAAATAGGGAGTAAAGCTGTTTTCTTAGCTTCTGCTTATTTAGAAAATAATTGTTCTTAGCCTCTTGTGAATATGAATAGGTGTCACTGGGGATAAGAGCTACTGTAGCCTTATACTTAAGCATTCCTGTTGGACTATTACAGAGATTTCATGATTTAATTTTTATAGTAAATTTTAATTCCTGTGTACTCAACACTTGTGTTTCCTTGAATAACTTGGATTGGAGTCTGAAATGAGTGTGTCCAAACAATGAGAGAGAAAGAAAGAGATAGAGACCCATAGGGATCTCAGGGTCAGGACATTCTAGATTTCTGGAGTTTTAGATTTTCCATGAGGGACTGAACTGCTCCTAAAGATACATATATACCTCCACTGGCTATGAGGGGAGCTAAGATGAAGCATCTAAATCTGTAGCTGCTTGACGGTATGATGACTTCCAGTCCTCCATCTCATCCTGTGTTGAAACATACACATTTCTTGTCTCATTGCCATCAGCCTATGTTCCTGCCTGATGCTGTATAGGTGCAGACTGAGGTGTTTGTGGGTCTTCCTAGGTCAGTGAGATGGTAGAAATAGACATGAGACTTTCCCTGAGAGTAAGAGAGATTTAGCTCTGTCTACTGTGGCTCAGTCCATGATAAGGCTGGTAATGGTTCTTGCATCTGGATGCAGTGAGTCATATGAGGGGAGAGAAGGTGCACATCTGGTGTACCTGTAATATTCTATCGTTGGGCCCTCCATCTCTGTGGGAGTCCCTTTAAGTACAAGCCTTGTATAGCTTTTCACTCATGAGCTACAGAGATGAGTTGTGATCACTCTTCTGTGACCAGATGCAGCTGCTCGGCGGATCAGGCTGCTGGAATATTTTGGCACTTACATTGTGGAGTGAGAAGCTGATGTGCTGCTCAGTGACTGCATCAGACACAGCCTTGGCTTGTCAGGGCTTTGTGGGTGAAAACAGGGTCAGCTGGATGTGCCTGATGCTCAGTCCTGCAGCCCATCAGTCAAGCAAGCTGGGCCCTTGGCAGTGGTGACCTCTATGCACCAGCTCCTTTTCTGATCAATCAGAAGAGGATTAGTAAATAACGGGCTGAGATCCTGGTGTCTTTTGTAGAGAGAGGATGTTTGTGTGTATGTATCTGTTAGTCCTCCTCTCCCTTGTTGACTGCTTGAACGTGAAAAAGAAGGGGAAAAGATCAGGACTTTATTTACCAGTGGCCTGAAATAGTGGAAAAAAAGGAGTTAAAAGCATGAAAGTTCTAATAATGCATATGGATTTATTTCAAGTACCTTCTAATATTTACAAAATTACATGACACTTTGTTTCCTTTGTGCATTTTTCCCCACAAGATTCAGACAGGAAGGCAAGTTTAGATAAAATAAACAACAATGAGTTCTTCTGAACCTGTGCAGAAGACAGATCACTCCCTGACTACCACAGAATTTTTTGGTTAAAAAAAAAGGAAGAATTTTTCAAGGAAATCAAAATCAAGCATATTCTATACAGAAACCTCAGACAATTTTTGATGTCATTAAAACGGAACACGCTTCTAACTTTATTTTAATAATTCATTGTTTCATAAATAAAAACCAAACAAGTGTTCAGCAGAGAGATCTCTTTAAGGGAAGAAATAATAATTTATTATTTCTTTTGTAAAAAAGGTCTCTCTGCTGAACACACGTTTGTTTTTTATTTATGAAACAATGTATGAATTATTAAAATAAAGCTGAAATTGTGTTCTGTTTAATGACACGAAAAATTATTTGAGGTCGCATATAGATGAATTTAGCATTGCTTCACTACCTGCAAGCTTTGGTGCTATGCTTTTCTAAACAAATCAAGCGTTTTAGAACATTTAATAACCATTTAATTCTGAGATAAGTATATTGTGATTTAAGCACAATAATATATTCAATATGTCACCAGTTAAAAAGAAGTTCTTATGGCAGGGGTAACAATACACAATAGAGATATAAGAAAAAAATCACATTGATTTATGGAGCTGGCAGACTGCAAAGCATTTAGCACTGCCTGCATTAGCTTTCTTCCTTTGCATGAGCTGAGGTATGAGCACCTCCAAATGCTGGAATCTGAGCCAAGAACCGAGGCCATGTTACTAGCCCTGTGATGTGCCATTTCCAGAGATGCATCCTCGCCAGTCATACAGCAGTGCCTTCCTTGAGTGCTATATTTGGAAATGAGGTTTCTGCTCCAGGGTCTCAACAGTCCTTCCATGACAAAAACCAGGAATGCTGCCTTGCTGTGATTTGTGGTGGTACTGAAGAAAGCAGCATTTGCCTGAGTTGACCTGCCTTTCCACCATGAGAATCCTCAGGCACAGAGGGAGATGGTGTTGCTCGAGCTTGGCATCATCTCTGTGCCATGAGCTGAGCATTTGGTCATGCAGGGCTGCCTCATGACGAATGCTGACCTTGGGGAAGTTGCCAACATGACCTGGGGACACAGTGATTCACCAGTGGCCATTCAGCAGCTGGGGCTCTGTGTAGTCTAAAACTGCTATGCATCTTCCTCATGGCTACTGAGGAGGCTGAAGTTGCATCTCATGTCCTCTAAGAAGTTAATGCAGGAGAGCAGAGGACTCTGAGGGGTGACAATTTTATTGGAAGCAGAGAAACCCTGCAACTTGAGTAAGGAGAAGACGTGGAGAAAATCACTGTCCAAAACAACTTTAGACAATGGCACAAAAGTTACCCTCCAGCAAATTACATTGACAATTCTAACATGAAAACCACAAAATTTCTTGTTCCTGAGATAAGTCACCTTCCCCGTGGCAATGCAGATCAGAAAAAAATCTTATCCCAGTCTTTTCCCAAAAAGAACATCTCAAATTAGTCTGTCTCTGCATTATCTCTGTCTGTGAGATAATGGGGAGGTGCCGGAGAACTGGAAGAAAGCCAATGCCACTCTGGTCTTCAAAAAAGGCTAGAAGGAGGACCCGAGTAACTACAGGCCGGTGAGCCTCACCTGCATCCCCAGAAAAGTGATGGAGCAGCTCATCCTGGCTGTTGTCTCTAGACACATGGAGGAGAAAAAGGTGCTCAGGAGTAGCCAGCATGGATTCACCAAGGGGAAATTGTGCTTGACTAACCTGATCACCTTCTATGAAGGAGTGACTAACTGGATAGATGAGGGCAAAGCGGTGGAAGTGGTCTATCTGGACTTCATTAAGGCTTTTGACACTGTCCCTCACAGCATCCTCCTGGGCAAGTTACGAAGGTTTGGAATAGATGAGTGGACGGGGAGGTGGATTAGGAATTGGCTTGGTGGCATGGTGCAGAGAGTGGTTGTCAATGTTGCGGAGTCCAGCTGGAGGCCTGTACTTAGCGGTGTCCCCCAAGGGTCAGTCCTCGGTCCCATCCTGTTCAACGTATTCATTAACGACCTGGATGAAGGCATGAAGTGCTCCCTCAGCAAATTTGCTGATGATACCAAACTGGGAGGAATAGCTGACAGCCCTGAGGGCTGCACTGCCATCCAGGGGGACCTGGACAGGCTGGACGACTGGGCGGTGAGAAACC
>JAUBOD010000876.1:2661545-2688655 GCA_032353885.1 Nothura maculosa
CCGCTTCTCTTATGCAGGTGTATCATGGCAAGACATAGACTTTGCTGTGGATGAAGGTGGGCTATGGGTAGTGTATTCAACAGAAAGTAGCATGGGTAACATCGTGATTAGCAAACTCAATGAGACCACACTTGATGTGCTAAATACTTGGCAGACAAGACAGTACAAGCCATCTGTTTCCAATGCTTTCATGATATGTGGTGTTCTGTATGCCACAAGGACACTCAGTACTAGGAAAGAGGAAATCTTCTACATGTATGACACAAGTACTGGCCATGAAAGTACTATCAGTATTGTTATGGATAAAAAATTGGATACAATCCAGAGTATAAATTATAACCCAATAGATCAAAGACTATATGTTTACAACAATGGTTATCTTCTAAGGTATGATCTGACCTTTCAACCTTAGTATCTCAGGGATACAACCACATGGTAAAATTGGGCAGCAACTAAAATGAGAGATCTGAAATGCCTTTTCTCAAAGCTAACACCAGTTTAGAGTTCATTTGGTCTGATAAACAGTAGCTGCTGGATGTTATATATATTCCTTTGATTAGTTTCCTTAAGGGAATGGCTTGCTCTTACCAGTGCTGTTGCTAGCAATAGTTCGGCAGTTCTGGGTTCTTCAGGTTTTGATTGGTGTCTCTTGGTGCTTGGTGCATTGGAAGTATCTTGCCTCTAAGAGTAGATTTAGTGCATAGATTTAATGTATTTTCTTCACAGAAATTGATGAGCACAGCTTGCCCATTGACCGAGAAGCTAATTATCCACCAATATGCATTTGTCAGTGTTATACAGGCACACAGAAACAGAGAATGAATTCCCACTGATCTTCATTAGAGTAAACTGAGGCCTCAGAGAAATTAATAGAGGGATTATAATTGTATAGGAAGTTGGAATTAGTCTAAAGAAAGCAGACCATTTGTTAGGTTAGAACAGTACTAGCTAACTAAAGGCTTCAAGAGAGGGCCTAGAAATGCAGTTTGTTGTCTGAAGTTCTACTGTGCAGCAGCAAGAGAAATCATTGGAGCAGCAACAAAGCATGGATCCTTCAGCATGCATCTCACTGCCCATGCTAATCACAGTGGGACAGCTGCCCCTGGTAGCCCTTTCTCACCTGCAACTGCCTCCCCATGGCTCAGCTATCTCCTGAGAGGGCTTCCCAGAGTGGCTGCAGAAGCAGAGCTGCCAGCGAGACTTTCACTGTCTTCCTCTCTGTCCCGCTCTGCTGCCCTCGGCAATTCCTTCTGCCTGGACTTGGCCTTATACTTGGCCCTACTGCAATCTGGCCATGCTTTGTAGTCACTGTGCTTCTATTCTCCTGGCAGTACAATGCAGGAAACACTGTTTTCCTTTCCTTTATGCCATTGTAAACTGATCTAAATCCTTCCATTGACTGCTGTGGTCATAGTTAGCTCTTAGGTGTAAATCATGCACTGCCATAGAATGACAGTTGTGTTATTTAACATGCTTCTATTCAGCACTTTTGACATTCTGTAATTAGATTTCTGAGAACCTTGTTCATGTAAGTGATACTTGTCTAATTTCATCTTATGGTAAAGCAAATGGTCTTGCAGAAAGCAGAAGTCTGGTCAAGCAAGCTAGATATGTGTTTGTTTTTTAAATGACTTACATATAATTGCTTCTGAATGTGTGTCCTGTATCAGTGTGTTACCTTCATCATGCCAGAAAGCAAACTGAAATAATGTAATTCTGAGTTACACAATGATGAAAAAGGCAGTATTGAGTGTTCATTTTATTCTAGTGCCTCTGCAATTATATTTGTGTCTTCTCATAATCAAAAGCAATGTGCATGCAAATGGTTACTTGCTGCTTAATAAAAAAAATGTTTAAAAGAATCTAAGCTGTACTCGAGAGCCATTTAAAGCTGCTTGTGACAACTTGGTAACTTCTGGGATTCTACAGGAAGTCAGCCTGACCAAATGTTTTAAACAGGATCATTGCACTCACTTGGGCTGGGTGTACTTAAATAGCTCTGGGAATAACATGAGAGTGTGAATCAATATGTCAACAAATATATAAAAGGAGCTTTTTTTCATCACCTTGAAATATACTAGCTGGATAGGATAACATTTCTCCACCTAGGTGAGATGTTATTTGAGACTTCGAAGGCTGATGAACCGATGACACATTTTGAAGCCGGGTCTTTCCACTTACCAGGTATCAGCATCTGTTTCTTGGAAACATACAAAATGAATTTGAAAGCTATGGAAGTACTGGTGCAATAATCTGATCAGTTGGCACAGACACAGCTTGCATGTAAATAAATCATAACAGTTCAAATAAGGATTTGGCTGTAAAAAAGAAGAAAATACTGCAAAGTATATATATTTTTCTCTATATTTGTCCATGTCATGTCAAGTAAATAAATTTCCACTTATTATCCAGAACTGCTTCAGGCAGAGGCCTTGGAGTACCTTAGCTCACCATGTTTTAAGGTGTGAGCTGATGTTAACATGAGTGTGAATGATTCTGGTGAATTAACTGATTCTCAAAGTAATCCCTGGAGACAGGTCATTACAGGATAGTCTTTCCCTCAAATGATGGTCAGCCTGGATGGGCAGTGAAGGTGGGAATGTAGGAGCTGCCCATCACAACTCCACTACTTTGGGACCCAGATTGATGTGATCTGGCACTGGTCTTCAGCGGAAGACCATCAAGGGTGACCCAGAAGACTGGGGTGACAGTGATCTTTTCCAGGTCAACATTGCTACAAAGAAGATATTTGAAAGATGATCAGATTCTATTAGCTCAGAAAGAAGTCAGAATTTTATATTAAAAGTGCCTTAAAGTGCCTTTTGTGGGAGAGAGGCTTGATCAGGATATCTCAGACTTGGCAAGGCTTTGCAAGGCAAAGCAAAATCTTTGACTTTGCCCTCTAGGAAGGTACCCAGGTACTTGTAGTAGTGGCATTGCATAGGCTAGTGGCTCTTTGTGCCTGGGGTCAGTACTAGCAGGAGCTTCTAGTGGGACAAGGTGGGTCCATCTCATGGTGGGAGAAGGGCACAGGAGGGATATCAGAGCAGCCCCATGGGCATGAACACTGCTTTGGGGACAGGAGTGGGCTGAGGCTGGGCCAGATTCTGACAGCTGGCTGTGCTTGTATTAATGTTTTAAGGTGCTTTAGGGATATGTAGAAATATCACTGCCATTTTAGAAATAGAAAAATAGAAGCATGAAATTACTACAGCCCAGCTGTTGCCCTATTGACTTGGCATTCCCTGTAGAGGTTTTAGGGAATATAAACAATATTGAACATAAATAGTACCTGCCACAGAGCTTGGAGAACAGGACATCAGTTTGTATGGTGTCACAGAGAAATATAGTATAGGGACTTCAATGTAATTTCATTGATGAGGGGTTTTCACACTGCCTAACTCTAGAAACCTAAGCTAGGAGACTAGTCTGTGATCCAAGCAAAAATTACATAGAAGGAAAGAGGTACAGTTTACATTTTAATCAAAGCACTTAAAGAAGAGAGAGCAATGCTTCTTTTTACTTCTTCCCCTTAGAGTTGTCCTCTCAGGCATTGGATGATGGTGGTTCAGCAGAATTGGCTATTAAAACTGATTTATTTTCTTGAACTGGCCATGAAATACAACCTCAGGCAGTCTTCACTCACTGTCCCTGCTGCCCCTCTCCTGTAAACATTGCTACCTTTGCTTTGTTTGGGGTATATTTCCTCCTCTTCTTCCTCTTTGGACACACAGAAATATTCACCCAGAAGCATCTCAGCACTAGCTGTTCCTTGTTTAGTGTCTTCATAATACCATTTCCTAGGCATAGCTATTGCATTCAACGACAAAAGTTTCAGCTTTCATGATACCTATTGTGCTCCTCCTCTTTTTCCTTAGATCTATTCCACTTGGAGCCGCAAAATCACTCTTTCTTCTTTCATTCTTCTTTTTCTTCTTTTTTTTTCACATTGAAGCCTTTCTTGACGCCTCCACCCTCCCTTTTAGCAGGTTAAATAGAAGCTCTTTTTCCAGGAATTTCTCAGTGTTGCATCATTGCTACCCCCTTAACCAATCCTTCCTACTGCTACATGATTGATGCCAACCTCTTCTGTTCACTTGTCCCCTTGTCACAGATCTCCTTTGTTTCCCACACTGACACTTCTCTCTGGGACACCCTTCCCAAACAGATCTAGCTGTCAGCTCCCCTGGACTCCACTGAATCTCTCATCAAGGCCTACTTCTGCTGTGAAGCTACTGATAAATTGCCAATTGATTCCAGATAACTTGTTGCCTTCAGTATGCGACTGATATTTATTTGCATCATATATTCAATTAGCTGGCACATGACAGCACAGAGCTGGCACATATAAACTCTCTTATTATTCATTCCCGTATGTCACTCCCTCACTGTCCGCTACGTTCACTGCTTGTATCTCGCCTTAAATGAGACTGAATATGCCTCAAGAGAAAGACCTATATTTTTGTTTCAGGTAGTACATTGCCTAGCACAGGCAGTTGCTACCTTCCTCCTCTCTCCTAGATAATTCCGAGCAATAAACAATAAACAACAGCCATAGCTGGGCAGGGACTGTTGCATGCATCTGTGTTTTTGTCTGAATTTTCATGCATGCTGCTACGTGTGCTGAATATAAATTGGCTTTGAAAAGTAGGCAAACAATATGCTTCCAGACAACTGAGTAAACATTCTGCTGGAAACAGTGTTTCAGTCGCTGTGTGCACATAGTGTAGCTACAATTCATCCCTAAATTTGTACCCTGTGAGGTAGGATCACTTTCCTGTAAATATTAGATTGCTTTCTTTTCTTTGCGTTTTCTGAGACTGTATAATAGTTGCTCTCTAAAAGCTGGACCAGTGGCACAAGCATGCACAGAGCTTGTAGTCATGGTCTTTTCCAGATGGTGGAATAACCTTTAGTTTTGCAGGATGAGAAGATCTCCTTCCAATAGGACAAAATGCATGTTTGCAGCTAAGCCAGGTTTGAGAAGATCATAATTAAAGACTCATAACACTGCAGTTTGTAAAAGTGAGAGCCTGTGAGGGTAAATGAGTGTGTCTAGCAGGAATCCTGCCTTCCCCTCTGCTTGTTGGGCTGCTGCCAGGTTGCAAGCTGTTAGCCATGTACCAGGGAGCAAATAAAGTGAGAGAAGCTGCATGGGCAACCGTTCTTGAGAGCTCCTCAGGGAATGGCTCTTGCTATTGGCCTACATTTTCTGGGCCAGTTGGGCTGTAATTAGCATTAGGCCATGGATGGGGGAAAACCCAGCTTTAAACCATAGCTCCTGCCCAGCAGTGGATCTGGAGAGTGTTAGCCTGGACCTTGGCACAACGCTCTCAAACTTCTCTTTCTTTTGTGTGCTGCTAGTGTTTTCCAGGCACAGTGGCACACCATCTCATTTTACAAATAATCTCTTTGCCTTTGCTACATCTGTGATGCTGGAGAGGGAAAGAGATGTCCAACTAGTAGATCTCTAGATGGCAAAAGGTGTAACTTGTGCTAGACTCCTGGCTGCTGCACAATTGGCTAGGTCTGTATATCACAGCTGTGTGCTGCATAATGACCTAAAAGAGATCCCAGGAGATGTCCTTGTCCACCTCTCTGCTTGGAGGCAGCATCAGATAAATCTGACAGCTGTTTGAGTAATCTGTTCTTCAAAATCTCTAATGATGGAAATTTTGACAGTCTCCTGAGGTGACCTCTTTGAGCACTTAACTACTCTAAAAAATGACACTTTTTTAAAAAAATCTTATCTGCTGTGAATTAAGCAGATTTAAGAAGATAAGCATGATTCTGTTGGTTAGACCAAAGACTCAGTGGCTACAACATCCTGGATGGACTCAGTGGCCAGTTAGCAGAGCCTTCAGAAAAAAGTATAGGAGCAGGGCAAGGATGCAGTGATAATCCCTCCTGTACAGTTTCCTAGCTTGAATTCTGGCAATGTTTTTTCTTGATCTGTCCATGACAAATCAAAAGCACAGTTGCCAGCTTTCATCATTTGCATAGTGGATGAAAGCAGACGAAAAATCCAAGTTTCCCATCCCTTTCTCATAGACCATGTTTACTTATAGTACTTGTATCGATCTCTCAGTCTACCTGCACCTCTTTTCATCCTCGTTAGGAGCAAGAAAAGACAAACAATTACCTGCAAATTTCACAGAAAATTATTTGGGCTGACACTATCTTTTATATTGCTGATTAAGTAGGGCCCTCCCCGAGTTTGAAAGGAAAGCAACAAGTGACTGAGAAAGCACAGGGAGCCTCATTCCCTAGCCCAGGTAATGTCATTGAGCAAGCACTTGTCCCCATATCAATTCTAAATATCTTTATGGATGGATAAAGATACACTTTAATATGGAAGAGGCATAAATTGTTTCCAGTGTCAGAGTCAGATCTGGGACTCTCTTCCTCATGGAGGGAACTGGGCTGCGGAACTGCCTGGTCTCTCATCACCTCTCTGAGGCTCCAAGGATATTGCATTCCTGTCTACACAGAGATACAGTTTTCACAGCAGAGAGGGAGAGCCCACACTCCAGACTTTGTATCATTTCCTGCCTGGCTTCAGCCTGGTACTTTCTTGGGAACTGCGTAACATGTACAGGCTTTGAATGTGATCCCCAGTATTACAATGACAAATAACTGGTGGTTTTCAATCTTTGATTTTTTTTCTGGCTCAGTTGTTAGTTATTTTGCATTCTACTGTGAGAAATCAGTTTTCTAATGAGGTTACATGCCTAAGGTATGCCTATGCCATGTGATGCAATTCCACACAGTGACACTTGAGGACTAGCTGTAAGCAGAGTAAAGCTGACAATACCTCTTGGACACTGGAGAGAGATCTCTTGTTTGTCTTCTTTCACTGGCAATATAGACAGCTCTGTTAAGCTGAAAAACAGGATAACTGTGTTAGCATGATGCTAACACAAGTGCTTGGCTAACAGACTATGCTAATGTGACTAACCTACTTCCAGAGCACAAGCCACATAAATAACCCAATTTGATTGAAAAATATCCGAGAAAATCCTCCATGGCACTGGGCAGGGTGGCAATGGCATAATGACATATAAGTGTATGCATTCTGGAAACTCTGGATCTGGAGTTGGGTTTGATGATGCCTTTCATACACTAGTGTGCTCTACCTAGTAGGCTTTGTTGTTCTTGGCTAATTTTGCATGCATCTGTGTGACTCAGTTAATCAACGCCTGATTTGTAATCAGGATGGACCAAAACAAGGTGATGGAAAGACCGAGGCAATGTAAGGTAACTGCCACTGCCTGTGAGATGGGAGATCAGTATTTGAAAGACTGGCATAAAAGAACTCATCCTGATGTTTATGTAGGAAGTGCATGCATAAGCAGTACAAATCATTACCATCTGTATTATGAACAGACCCCAGAGCATTAACCTGTTCTATTAGTTGCTTATGCTGGAAATACTGTTTATGTTAGCAAAGTTGAGGTACAAATTCTTCTTATGCATAATGCAGGACGTTTTATACATTTGACAGGAAAGCAATTTGAAGCATTTTGAATGGAAACGTTCTCTGCTGAATTGTATTATTATGATGAAAAATACCCCCAAGAAACAGTGACGTTAAAGATGCCAGCTCTTTGGAACTCAGGAAAGTTTGGAGTGATCAAATACACCACGATTTAACATTTTCTGAATCTCTTTCAGGTGTGTTTAAAGGGCAAAAAGATTCGTTTTGCTCTTTTAAGTGGGAATAATAATGGGTAGCTATTCATTTAGTACCTTTTATCTGTGGGCCACAGAGTCTTTCAATAACAGTAATTTAGCACGAAAACCTCAGTGTTAAGAAAGGGAGAATACTCTTCATATGCATGCCAAATTCCATGTCTTTATAAATGGGAAAGGGGAAAAAGTCAGCTGAAAACTGTGAAAAGATCTCTTTATCTGTAAAGTATTCCTTTCACAGCTTCTCTTCCCTCAACTAGGCTGTAGCTTTAGAGATCAGGGCAAGGTTAGGTTTCTGCAGGTCAAAGGAAGCAGATCCATTGGGGCATTCATCTCTATGCTGACTGGAGAGGTCTTTTTTCTGAGGGTCATATGACTCCCATAGAATCTTTGGAGCGAAGTTGATGTAGCTTCATGCTAGTCCCTACAACACAGAGTAGGAGCTAAGACAGGGCATAGGGGATGGGTTCTGCTTCTGGTATTGTCAGCTCCTGCAGGGATTTCTTAGTGCAAATCTTTGGGAACTGGATTATGTTTGGAAGTGCTTCTTTGATGTCTTCTTATCAAGGGCCTGGGGGCTTTAGCTGTTCTCTGTGTCTGTTCTCGGTGGGAGAGAGGAAGTCCTTCCTAGCTCAAACTAATTTTTGTTCTTCCTTTTGTATTGGCAGTAAGAGAAGTGGCCCAGAAATACTGAGAGGTGCGTCTGCAGGCACAGTTTCAAGCTCAGGCATGGTGACAATTATTTTTTTCGTTCTGATTTTCTGTAATGATGAGCTGAATCTGAGGAGAAGGTCATAGCATGAGAGCTTGGAAGGTTGATCTTTTTAGTTTTATCCAGTGTTAACTCATCGTGTTGCCATATGGAGAGATATCAGCAAGCAATTTCCCTCTGTTTCTAAGCAGCTTTCATAAATGCATTTCAATATAATCGGGTTTATAAACTAGTGGCTTTCTAAGTGCACATATTCCCCTCCTGAAAGTGCAATTGCAGATTCATAAGCAGATAACAAAATACACTTTTGCAGCCCTTGAGAAAATATCTGACTCTGTCTAGCACGCAAAGAAAAGAGGCTTTAGCCCAGGTTTCACAAACTGACACAAGCCTATATTGCTTGGCAGAATTCTGCTGAGAATTCTCCCATCTCTATCATAGCTAGAGCCTGGAGAAGTCTAATTAGATTTCTAGTCAGTGTGATTCAGAACAGAGCCAGGGAATAGAGAAAGAAGACATATGGGTAGATGATCAGCAATTTAATCATGCTCTTCAAGCATTTTTGGAAAACAAGAGTTCAAGCTTTACTCCATCATCAGCCTATGTGAGGCTATGGACCTCCATAGTTTTCCATTTGAATCTAAGGAAAAGCTTCCTGACTGTGAGAGTGATAGAGCACTGCAGCAGGCTGCCCAGAGAGGCTGTAGGGTCTCCTCCTCTGTAGATATTCAAATTCATCTGGACATAATCTTGTGCAATGTATTCTTGGCAGCTCTGCTTGTACAGTGGGATTAGACTATATGATCTCCAAACATCCCTGTCAACCTTAGTCATTCTGTGATTCTGTAATTCTGTGATTGATTCTGTAATTCTCTGGCAGGTGGTTCTAAGTAATAGGTCCAAACCAGTCTTAAGATTGATATTAACATGATAGAAGTGAAAGTTGGAAACACAGGCATTTTACCAAAGCAGGAAGAATGGTGCTTGACTTTGAAAGGACTGTGGAGGACAAATAATGACCACGTCAACAACCGCAGGATTTCTGGACTCATAGTCTTTAAGAGAAATAATGTTTGTTGAAGGTTTCCCACACTTTAATACTTCTTTATTAAGTAAGCTTTTAGGACATTTACTTTAAAGAAATGGGATGTGTTTATATCTTATAAAAATTTTAGCAAATTACTTTTGGTCAATAATTATTTTGTATCCATAAATTATGCAATTTCATATAATGAGAATTGCTTTTAATTGAACAATGCAATGAACAAGATTTGGTGGTAGCACCTCTGGCACATTCCCAGGAGTTATTTCTTCATATATCTTGTTGAGGGATTATTAGAAGTCTGCAACAAGCTGAAAACCATCCTGCTTTAGCTTACATAGCATTGTAAAAAATGTTGATTTTAGGGAATAAAACACAATACAGGTGTTACTGTAGGTACTATTGACAAACAATGAGTTTTCAGTTTTGCTGCTGAAATAGGATGCTCTAAAGAGTACTACTTCTATTTAGACACTGCAGACATGATCAGCAGAAAAGTGGTTAATGTGCTGAGAGCTGGAAAAGAGATGATGACTAAATGGAGCAAAAATTGCCATTTTGTACCTGGCTCTCACAATCCTGCCTTCGTATGCAGCTGTATTGTGTCATCACACCATGTGCAATCCATGGAGTTTCAGCTGCACGACTCCCATTAACTTTAATCTGAGCCAGGAGAATAAACTGCTGAGCGAAGCACTCTGAAGATGCACCCCTCCATTCTTGACAATTACGGTGCTCTGCGTCACCCCGGGGGGAGGAGGGGGGCTCTCTAGGTGGCATTGCTGAATGCACCATCATTTCAATACCTGCTCTCCGTGCATAACTTTAGCAATGTGGTTTGCAGAATGCTCCGTGCTGCAGCAGACAACTGATTTCATAACACAAATGACTGGATGATTGGCTTCAACATCCTCTTTACACAAAATGGATAAAAATCTTCCAGGAAGATAGCAGCTGTGCTGAGTGCGTCTGTGAGAGGTTATACAGGATGGAAAAACTGTTTAGAAAAATCAGTGTTGATGTCCCTTAATGAAGATTGTTGCCAGGATACTGTCAAGTCATGGAGGGTAACGGAAACTGTGACAGTTCTAATGTTAAAGAAATAAATAACACTGGTCAGAACTAGGACCAAATTATTAAGACTGAAGCAGAGGTCTAGTTGCAAGATGCTATAACCCCACTGTCATGTTTGCATGAGCTATAGCAAGCATATAAACCTCAGGATGGCCTGTGCAAGCAGCCCAGGGGCAGTCAGAGCCTGTGAGATGCCAATGATCCTCATTTCATTAGTGTCACTGCCCGAGGGATAACGATGCTCGGAAATGTTGATAGACGGTGAGCACGTAGAGCTGGCAAGTAGCCCTCTCCCTCTATACGTGCTTCCTGGCTTTTGTGCTCCTGGTCAATTGTTCTGAGCAAATATTCGCTCTGGTTTACAAATCTGCATTCTGAATAATTTCTTCAGCATTCAAACATGCCTCAACCTTTTACATGACCCTTAATGTGCAGATAAAACCGCTGAGATTTCCTGTGGGAACCTTAAAAAAACAATAACCGCAAACTCCTCTGAAGGGCAGATAAAATGTGATGAAGGTTTCATTAGCAACACACTCTAGCCCTTTTAGCTGCACTAGCAGCCATATTTTTTGTTCAGTGGGACAGTTTTTGCACACATGTCAAGTTTTGCTACTCCAAGAATGTGAAAATGAGAACAGAGTTTTCAATGCATTTGGATCAGTAGGCATAATCAGGTCTCAAGACTACCCTTCCTTATCCAGATAAACAGTAATTCTTTACAATGATTTCTGAAGTGTACCATGTTCCCATTTACTTAGACACGCAGTGCATGTAGTGGGAACCATTGAAAAGCGTTGTCCTGCATTATCTGGGGGATTTTGAAGGAAATGAAGCAAATCTGCTTTACAAAACATTGTTCCTGCAAGGAAGAATCTCACAGAACCTTTTCTTTTTTTTTTCATTCTTTTTTTTTAATGTAGCCTGCACAAGAGAGGCAGCTCTTCAGCATCATTTGTATGATAATAGCATTATTTTATCCCAAACATGGTGCACATCTAAAGGACCTCCATAGTTACATCAAGGGGATTGTTCACTCTAGACAGGGGGAGGCAACTGTGGGGCAAACAAGTCCAAAGACATTGAAGTGAATTTTGAATATTAGCATTAAATACCACTGCATTACCTTTCCTATTGCTGCCAAAGAGCCTTTTCAGAAAAAAAAAAGGGTGTTTGGCTTACCAGGGAATTTCTGCCAGACCAGGATAAAAAGGGCTTTTCCAAGGGACTTAGTCTCCTGAACCTCACCTTCCTGCTTAATCTTGGATTGCGGTAGAGCTTTATGCAGTGAGTGAATGTCTATCTGTAAAATAGGGGTCCGATACAGTGTACAATGGACAATAAAAGATAAACCTCTGGGAATTTTGAGGAAAGTATAAAGTCAGTTGGACCTATGTAGTTTAGATCTGGAACCACTTGAGATGCCAGAGGTACTTTGCCTGCCTCTCAGCTAGCTTTCCGGAAGAGTGTGGGTTTCCTATACTTGACTGTCTGTAGGTTGTTGCATTGCCTAAAATTCCAAAATCCTGGGCAACGCAAGTGAGTTCCTAAAGAATTTAAGCACCTAGGGTTGGGGGGGGGTTACAAAATCTGCAGAAGGGCTTGCCTGAGATTTAGGTGGGATTGAGGTGGATGACTTCCTGTAGATTATGTGAGGGGCCCAGAGAAATTTCCTTCTCAGTTTAAGCCCTTCCTTGTGGCCACACGAACCCTCTGCCCAGTACCATTTAGAATACTATTTCTGTAGAGTCACATGAATAAAACTAAATGCTATATATAACACTATAATAAGTAGTTTTATTTTAGCAGAGCGAATAATCTGCATGGATGTTTTAAATATAGAACTGAGTCTACTTTTCCTTTCATTAAACATTATCAAATAGCTTATGAAATACTTGTTGTGACTGGCTGTGTTTCATTGATGGTTCTTTCAAAATGCTGTATTTGCTGTGAATATTTGCACTTCACTATATTGCAAAACTACATGAAATGGGATTTATCTTATAAATCCTTACTGATCTAAAAGATCCATCTAGTCTAAGCTAGTTGTCGATGTGCTCTTTATAGAAAGAGTTAGACATGTTCCAACAATGATTCACGCTATGTTTAAAGAAAAAAAGATGAAATAATCAAAGTTGTTAGTCTGGATAACACCCTGGAGTTTTGTGTGAATAAATGGCTTAGTTTAGATATATGGGCCTTGAATCTGTTGCATATACTTATATGCATGCAGCCTTCTAATGTACATTTGCATATTCTGATTTACCTCTACCTAGTCTAGTGGATTTTGCATGCATGAGTTTTTTAGCTCCTGTGCTATATGTGTGAGTCCTAGGGCATCTTAAATTCAACCAGGTGCTTATGTGAGAGCAACAGGATCCATGTATACCCATCTCTCAATCTTCCCAATCCAAGAAACTAACAATTTCTTTAGCTGATCAAAAGTATGAATTCACTGTAGCTTGTTTTAAGTGGGTCTCTAGTCTCTACTGGCTGTATTCATTTGGACTCTCAGAAACCTGTCTCATATGTACTTCATTGCAGACATCTGAAGGAAGGAGTCTGAATTCTACCATTGCATTCTGAAGGACGTCAGCTGCATAATATAAATCTCATCCAAGGGTTTTGTTTGTAAAAAGGCAAAAAACAAAAAACCAAAACTAGCAAAAACCAAGTAACAGATTTTTCAATTTGACGGCTGAATAAAAAAAATCATGAGAAAAAGAACTAGCTCTACTCACATCAAACTGGAGCATTTCTCTTTCCTGGGAGGAGATGCAGGAACCCCTAGATGATATTATTTGTTCCATACTCACAAAAATAAAATGTATATTTTCAACTAAAGACATATATTCTATATGCAGTTTAATCCTCTTTTTTTAAAATGAGGTCAATTTTGATATGAAAGAGCCATTTCAAAATAAAAATGCAAAATATTCCTTTTGAAAATGTTGAAATGAAATGCTTTGCCATTTTTAAAGTTTCACGACTGTTTTTCAGATGAAGTGTCAAATGAATGCTAGTCAAATTTACATTATTTCTATCATGTGAAAACAACATTTCTAATCAAAGCTATTATTCACCTATATTTGGAGGGTAGTTCTATTTCTGATCTGTGAACAGACAACTTATATAACTAGCACAATATGAATCCAGTTATAAGAAGATTGACAATTCATTCTCTCCAACATCATAACAGAAAGACTGAAAATTTTAGTCCTTTAGTATTCACATTTAAAAAGTTGTACTCAATAGACAGTGAATTGAAATTCAGTTTTGATTTCTAAAGAAATAATTACAGTTAGGATTATGGGACTATGGTTTTGCTTGAAACAAGAGGAACTTAACTAGGCATATAGTAAAAAGGTGAGGTCTAATCCTTTTATTTGAAGTATTTAACCTTAACTTAAATTTTAGTCTGCTTGTAAAACAATCCTTCTAACATCAGTACCTTATTTTTTTATATATGTATGTGTTCCCTATTTGTAGGTATTTGTGAATTGCAGATGTTTCTGAAAGCATCTGGAAGGTAATGTAGCCCCCTATTTTTGGTGACTTGAAATGGGCAGACAATCTTCCTGCAGAGTCTTTCACACTTTCATGTTTGCTCTGTGGGAACTGAAAGAATGTAGAAGGACTACCTCATCATAAGGCTAATATTTAAAGCTTAAATCAGGGGCCAGAATCAGGCAGATAGATTGTGTTTTAACAGTCTAACAGCATTATTTTCAGACGGCTGGTTAGAGTGAGGAATGAAAAGATTATAGATATAATTCACATTTCCTAAAATGGCAACTGTCTGTCATAATTTATTTACCCTCCTTTTCTCCCAGTCATTGATCTGAACAAAACCAATGGACGTGCAGCATTCATTTCTGGAATCTTTCTCAGGGGAATATTAGTAGCTTTGCTCTGATTTGGGGACCTTTCTTTGAAAGCAGGCCAAATAAGTCATATAAGTCAGACTTGGTGGGCAGGGACTCCACGAGTCTCAAGACTCAGAAAATGTGAATCCTTCTCCCTTGCTCCATGAGACCATGCTGGTCTCATTGCATATATGGAGAGTTTCTTGGCTGCACATGCTCATAGCATCCATGGCCTCTAGCACCTTTAAGACACCAATGATTTCTGGAGTGAGTTTCCTATATGACTTTGGACAAGTCACGCTTTTTTTTTTATCTCTAGGCTGGGGATTATGTTGCTGGAGTGAATGGAGGCTAAAATCACTGATGTTTGTAATTTGTGTTGATATTCTCAGAGGGGAAGCAGGCACAATAGCAGTGCAAATAAATTGTTGTGACTGTTTAGTATTGCAGTAAATGGAAAAGCTCTTCAAAGCAGAGTTCAGACGAAGTACAATAGAGTGGAAAATTACATGTGAAGAGCTAAGAAAGAGGACAGAAAAATGTGAAAAAGCAATTCCATTGCAGTTATTCTAATAATCAATGGGATATGTACATTTATTTGCCGGTGTAGATTATAACATTAGCAATGAATCTCTCAAGAACAGTATTGGATTTGGGAGTAAAAACAAATCAGCTCAGCAAGTTTGCACTACCAGAGAAGTGGAGGTCCATGCCTGGTTCCACAAGTCCAATTCCCTTTCCCTATGTCTTTTTTAGATAGGCGTAAGTGGAGCCCTAGAGCTCTCTGGAGAGGGACAGCTGAGCAGAATCACTGCTTTAAAATGGACCCGAGCCATCCTCATGGATCTGTCCTTAGCAGGACCAGGCCTATGATGACTCAGGGCAAAAGGAGATGAACAAGCATCACTAAGCAAGCAGCTTATAGAAAATGAATATTTTTTATCCTATTTTTTTCAGGAGAAGAGTTATACCACATATTGCCATAATACTCAGCACTGTTGGTCATGTCAGCAAAGATGATAGGGCAGAGTGAATGTTCACAACTGGTAGGCATGACTCCTCCAGTGCAGCACCGAGACATAGCATGAAGTCCTTGCCATATTTTTACCTAATGGCAGAATTCCCAGGGTGCATTATGACACCTTTTATAAGTATTTCCTGTATAGTGAGAGATGTTACTGAATCAAATCATCGATGCAGACGCATCTCCATTCTGGGAGGCTGGTAGAGACATAACGAACATGAAGTTATAACTTGTGGCTTGACCACCAAGCCTACTACCTCAATTTGAGTAACCAAGAGGATCCTTGGTCTGCTAATAATATGGATTAGTATCTATATCTGAGAGTTTAAGTCTGAGAGCTTATTAAAAACAAATGCATATAGGACAATATTTGGAACTGGTAGTTTATATCAATTTGAGCAGGTCACGAAATATAATATTTTTTATTAATCTATATATTGGACAAATGATAAGTGAGAAAGAGCCAGTGAATCTGTGAGGAAAAAAAGTGGGAAGAGAATGGAAAAAAATAACAAGAAAGGAAACACTAAAAGGTTCAGACTTGAAAGCTATGTGAAGCGGGAGAAGAGATTAGCTCTACTGAAGGAGGAGGACAGAAATAATCTGAGCTGTGATAATACAGTATTATATTATTTAAATAACCTGTTTGAATCTTTATACTTTGTGGGACCTTTTCTTCGAAAATGGGGTCCTTTTGATACAGAAGGAGTGTTAACCCTCCTTAGAAAGCTGCCCCTCTTACAAAAGGGACTGCTAAGAAAAATTGAAAACAGGCTCTTAACAATGGACACTTCAGTTATACGGCATAAGTGTTGGAAAAGCATGTCTCAGGGCTTCCAGAGGACTGCTGCATAGAGCTGAAAAGCAATTAAGGCTGGCAAATCACTGTATAGTTTCGCACTGCCATTCTTGAGAGTGCCTCCGTAATGGTGTGACTTACTCAATTCAATATAGCCCTGAAAAGGGACCTCTTGAGCTCAGAAATGTTGTTGTGTGGACCACTCATTTGCCTCAAGGGGGTTGTCACAACATTTCCATGGCAATTGCTCTTGAGAACTGAGAAACATTCAGGAAGCTGCCATAATATAGAGACTGGATAGTATGTACTGACTTGTGTGTGTGAGTGAGCCTGAGAGAGAGAGACTGTCTAATGGAAAATATATCTGACCACCTAATGCAGTTGATTTAGCAGAGGTGCTTCTCTCAGTGCTGTAGAGAACTCTTTTTAGGCCGATTTCTAATCTTCGAGGAGATACATTCGCAGAAATCAGGATTTTTTTGAGAATTATTTGTCAGCAGAATATAAAAGGCTAACTGCCTGAGATAATGTATCCATAATGCATAATTTGACCATTTTAGAAGCAATTACACTTTTCAAACCATTGCTATAAGTGTAATGCAGACAAAATGGAGCTCTTAGTAGTTCCCCTGAAGCTGTTTTCCATTCCTCCATCATTGGGCATCATACAGTCACTTTTTACCACCTGAATCATTCTGCAAATCTCAATATACAGGTCATATTTAAATCTTTCTGTTTCCTCTTGTGCAGTATAACCAGAATTGAGCCTTTTTTTCCTCCTATTACTATCAACTGTTATTACCCACCTGGGCTCTTATCACCTCTCATTTCACAAACTATCTCTGTGTTTAGTCACCTCAGGAACATTTCTGTAAATTGAGTGTAAAATTGGTGTTAGGCTGGAATCTGAGGCCGAATTTTCAACACAGCCTTACCCAGTCTTCCTGTCTATAGCTGTGTAGGCTCAAATATCTGTATTACTGATATGTTATAAGACTTGACTTCTTCCTGCCAACTGAGCTTTACTGGTCAGCCATAGCTGGTGGCTGCAGGGTGTTGATAGCACAGTGCAAAACCAGGGAGATCAGGGAGATTCAAAACTAGCAAGGAAAATGCAACGTCCTGACTGCACCAGCCCTCAGGGCAGGCTCTTGCAGTAACTCAAATGGAGCCCAATCTGATTTGTTGCTACGGTTAAAAAGATAGAGAAGGGGGCTCTCATGGGAAGGGAAGAGAATAAGAACTTGGTAGTTTCTAGGGTGCCCTGTGTGGACAAGGTACTTGTGATCTGATTGATAACATTTTTAATGTGCAGAGGCTATTATTGTTAGCTGTATTTTTGGCATATCATTAGTCCTTTCTTTTGATTTGATGGTATCTTGAATGTATAGCCAGAAATAGACAGCTGGGGTTTCCAGCCTTCCCTAAGAAATTCCACCACTATTTTTATAATTCTTTAATTCATTGTTTCAAGTTGGCTCTGTTCTGCATAATTTTTCCATCTTCTCTGTGAACAAGCCTTTCTTACAATGGTTCACCTGATTGATTTTAATGTGACCCTGCTAGTCCTGTCTGAACTTGCATAACTGAATAACCTGCAATTCTATCAGTGTTTTTCTGTTAAAGTTGTATATGGTGCTAAGAAGAGAAGGCTAAGGGGAGATATAAGTAAACATAGTCATTAAGGCTGCATGAATATTTGCAAAGAATGACATAAACTTGGTTTATTATGCCCCATTGCTGGAGTTACTCTGGAGGTTTGATTCTAATGTTAGCCCTATTCGGGTCTTATTTGTAGTCATGATTTGGTGCCTGAGGAATAGTTCACCTACTCTAATTTACAACTGTAGCTTTAAACTCTGGAATTAGACTTAATATCCGTCTTCACCTTCATTCCTGAATTTTATTTTCAGCTGTGTTTTCTCCTTTCATGCATGCATGAGGCATCTTCCTTTGTCTTTTCATCAGTTTACTTCTCTCAAAGGTCTAAGCTGTAGTAGCCTCACTAGCTGTGATTTTTTTTTAAATGGTCTACCTTGGTATTCCATACGTCTCACATTATATCTTTAGTCTGTCTCAAGTATCTTTACCATATGATGTTCTAAGTCTTTGGAGAATATTTCAAAATTCAACCAAGCTATCAAGTATGTTACTTGGAGCTCAGATTGCATGGTCAGTGCACTGACAGTAGAATGATATTTCATCTCTTCTTGATGACTGCAAAGAAAAGGAGTCCTAAAGTATCAAACTCTTCAGGAAAATAGCATGTTCCTGTTATTTAACATAGTACTGGTGGGTGATCATCCAGCATCATGGAGCAGCTTTGAAATTCTGCTTCCTCTGCTGACATTTTTAGAAGCACGTGAAAGAGTAGTTCTTCTCATCTACTTTCTCTGCTCTGCTTAGATGTCAAACTTCTAACTTGCACTCCCTCAGTCCAAGCAGTCTGGATTTGTTTGGCAGTTTGGAGATTACTTACTCTGTCTTGTCCCATCCAAGCCACCTTCTGAGTCAGCAGGTGTTTTATTTCCTGTAATGGCTCAGAGACAAACATCCTGGGCAGTCACTCTGAATCTGAAAATATGTTTAGGGTATTTTCAGTTGAAACATCATCTGATCTTTCTGATTGAAATACATAGTCTGACAATACTAATGACTTTCAGTGATTTTTACAAGATCTATTATCTTGCTCTTGTTGTATTCTTTGTGATCACTACAATCATTGTTACTACTGAGGCAACAGTTTAATATGTTTTCCGTTTTCCTCAACAGCTTTAAAAATTATGCACTTTTTTTTTTGTATATGTATGTATACATATGTATGTTTATTTCCAACTGGAATCAAAACACTATGAGAAATGGAAATCTTCTATGACAAGTCCTCAATTGCCAGTAATGAAAACACAATCAAATTAAGTCCCCTATTGTAGGAGATAGCATTAGGAACAATCTGACATTTATTGAACAACAGATGGTGATTAAAAACATAAAATCTAGATTGTCTCTCTAAAAAAAACAAACCTCATTGTTATGTTTAAGGAATGTCTAACATTTCAGTTGAAATACTCCAGACATCAATGAAATCATAGGGCAATCAGTCTCGAAGGGATTCCTATACATGCTCTTATCAGAAGTGCTGTTAAAATCTCCCTTTGAAAGCATCAGATTTTTTGGCTTGATAGATTTCTGGAAAGATTATTTGAAGCTTGAAGGAATCTTCTTCTCCCATGTAAGTCACAATTAGTAAACACTTAACAAAGAGAACATCCGCATTAAACTAATTTTATTAAATGAGAGGGAAACTAAATGCTCTCTTTGTTTTTTTCTCTTATTCTTTCAATATAACTCAGTTTTCAGTAAGTCATACAAGGACACAGCTTGCGGCTCTAGATGCCGGAATATGAACCCTATGAAAACTATGGAAGTTAGGAGATGTCCTTGCCAATCACACTGAGCCTAATCTAAGAGTAAAGAGAGACTCCCAAAATTATCAATTATGTGTTTTATCCTCTTCATCTTGTACTACATAACTATACGGTGTTCTCCATAGAGTGCATTTAAACACCTCATAAAGGTGTCCTCTCTAATCAGTAGATTTAAGTCTAAAGTTCCCTAAAAATATGTACCCTGCCCATAAAGAAATTTATAAAAGGTGAGTAATATCAGCAGATTTTCATCCATTTTAATGTGGAAGGAAGGTATCCACTTAGGATTTTGTTAACTGAAAAATAGCACTTGAACCTTATGTTTATACCTTTGAAGTTGAGTGGAAGAAGTTTCATGTCTTCAAACTGTGTTGAATCCATATTTACCTTTGGCTGGATAATTTCTCTATCACCCAAGAGGTGGCTTAAAGAAATCAGCATCTGCCTGTAGGGAGAGACACAACTGAGCTGGATGGGGAGAGGATTTAGGGTCACAGTTATAGCTGAAGGCACATAGTTTCATGTGTAGAAAACATAGAAGTTTTCTACAGCATATGGTCCCATTTTGGACCTCACAGCAATTCCTCCCTTCCTGAGTCACTGCACTTGGAGATGATCTGCTCTGGGAGCAATTTCTAGCTGAGATTGCTAGATATTGTGATATGCAGAAAATACATTTAAAGGATCCATTTTGAACAGTTTTGATTCATCTTTCTCCCTTTGCCCTGAACAATTTATCACATATTGCTGTATTTAATCACTGTGATACCCTTAGGAGTGACATAATAATAAGCAATAATTAATATATGTATAGAACAACTCAGCTTATTTGCTTCAGATTGCTCTCTATCTGTCTTTTCCTACATGCCCAGTTGTGATTTGTCAACCATTAACATATGAATCTTTTTTATTCTTTCTATATGTCTAGTCATTTTAAATGCCTCAGACCTGTGCTCATTCTATGCTTTTTCTCTGAATCAGCTTTCCTCCTTTTTCTCCTAAAGCATTTTCACCATTTACTTCCTTTTTCTGTCTTGGCCTTGCTGCTGTCATCTCTGTGCTGCACGGACTGTGCAAAACAAGTTTTCAGTCTTTAGACAAAGGCATTTGCTCTGCCAAGCCTGATTCAAAGATTGCATTCACTATGTCCATGAACAAAAGCCAACAGCATACTCCTGGAGATTTACTGATGCAAGATATTTCAGAAATACCTAAATGCCTTTGGATATTAATGACAATAATTACTCAAATAGTAGAAGGAGACAATCAGGTTTTAAGGATGGATATTCCTGTGCCTTAGAGACAGAGAAGAACTTGCAAAAGGTTGTTCATCCTACCTTGAGACATGTGCCGTAAGACATCTGAATTACTTGCTCCCTGAAGCAATTCTCTCTGTTTAATAACTATCAAAATTCCCTTAATGATTGTCATATAATGGACATTTTGTTTATGGATTAAGATCAGAAACTGGAGTATGAAGTACCTAATTTTCAGCTATTGTGTGCCAGAGTCCTTGTGTTAAATCATAATATTTAGGCTTTTGGATAATATTTTTCAAATTTCAATTTTTGGCCAGAAAGTTGAAATTTTCTTCAAGGCATTTCAGGCATTTCATGTCAAGTTCTAATTACAATTGTCCCTGTGTAGTAAGTGTCCAAATTCCTCAAATGTCCCTTTCATCAACACTTCTGCTCATACTCTTCAGCTTCACCTTTCTCTCATCACAGTCTTCTGTATTCTCCCACCTAAATTCACTGTATCTTACTTTCTGTATGGGTAAATAATAACTGCAATTGCTTTAACTAGACCTGGTAGCTACATTTTTTCTGTCTGGTTGGACAAACTGTTTGGATGTGCTTCAGAATATGACTAGTGAACACTATGGAAGGAAGACAGAGAGGTTAAATAGAGAAAGATGGAGAGGAAGATGTTCCTTTTGAGGTTTCATGAAAGTCTGATCTGTTATCTTGAGGACTGTCCATTCTTGGATATATTCAGACCTCAACTGGATAAGAATCAATGCAAATCAAACTAGGCTGGCTCTCCTTTGAGCAGAATGCTGAACGAGATGACTCCAGAGAGATTTTTCAACCTCAGCTATTCTGTAATTTTGTGAATCTTTTCCAAATTTTAACCATGGAAACCCTGTATCTTTCTTCAGTTTGGATATCAATCAAATGACTATTTCTTTTAACTGCTGTTGAGCATAACAAGTTTTTCTATCACTATGTTATAAAATTTCATATTGAAGACATGGTCTAAAGAAACCTTCTGTTACATAGGGTTAATATCATTGCATTGACAAAACATAGTAAAAGAAAGAACAGAGTAAAAGAAAGAAAAACAGAAAACATTTTATTTTGTTGATCCTTGCAATATGTAATGACAGTATCAGCAGTAAAAACCTATTAAACTACTTCAAATTAGTATCTGATCTGTTTTATAAAGACACTCATTATCAGTTAATTCATTAAGGGTATTTGTTGAGGTTTAAGATATATGAAACAAAAATATCTCATTTGCAAGTAATTAATACAGAATTACTTAAGCAATGCTGTTCCACAAGTGAAATACTTATATTTGAATTCCTTTTAAGCCACTTGAAAGATATATTTACGTGTTTAATCGTCAGATAAATTAGATATGTTTTGTTAATTACCTATCAATCTATATTCCAATTCAGCATCTACATTGCTCAAGAGAAGGACATGCAGTTGACACATGAGATTTTTTTTTTTCCATTAAACATTCTTCCTTATTTATTTTCTTTCTGTAGATGGTATTGGGGGTATTAACCAATTCAGTTGTTCAATAATTCAAGGGAGAATTAGTATGTTTATTTATTTATTTTTTGCTGCTTTGCAAGTAAAGCCATAAGAGATTCGGTCACGGTTTCCTATGCAGTCAAAACCTATGATGAGTTAAACATGAGTTTTTTCTTGTCACGATTTCAAGAGCAAGTGCAAATCTTATAAATACTGTCACAAAGACACCATAAAAATTAATCTATGACTTTAAGCCTGAAAGTTTTTGGTCTGTCTTGGCACTTGTACCGATCTGTTGACCTTGCAAACCAAGTTCCCTATCCAAATACAATGTCGTGTTAAGGATTCACCAGGGATTTTCAGGTTGTGTTGGTGGAATCAATCAACAAAGGTCTGACTTTTTCATTCATTAGTCTTCTGGTATGTTTTAGGGAAGACTTGGAGAAGTATGTCTAGAAGGAGAAGGATCAACCACCAGGAGAGATTGTTTGAGCTTCAGATTAAGTCTGAGTTCTCAGTTAAACTCCTATTTCTTTTCCCTGCCCTGGAGTAAAACCTGATCTTCAGACAAAAAGATGTCTCAAGTTGTTTCTTTAAAAGATACACCAAATGATTCACTCACAAAGTGAAAATATGTACCAATATAAAATGAAGGATGAGTACTAACTTGAAAAACATGGAAAAACAGGGTTAATAATGGAATGCTGACACAACTTTATCTACAGTATTTTAGCGGAGTTGTTATAATATGAAAAACTAAGGTTCAATAAGATGCAAAGCAGAAATAGCAAATTATATTGGATATGACATATTAGCCATAAGGCCTTTTCTAAACTACAGTGAAAAAATTAGGACAAGGATATGGTAGTATATTTCTCCCCAAAGCATGAGAAAGGCCTATCCCCCACAGCATTCCCTCTAAACTTATATTCTATTTCTAGCATGTGGTTTATTAACTTTTATTTTTGTTTTGCAGGCTAGACACACAGCACCAACCTTAATGTCAAATTGGATAATGAAAAGCAATAGTCATCTTAAGAAAAATCATTCAAATAACTGTGTCATGTTGCATTATAGCTTTCGCTGCTAGCAAAAGCTTTAATTAAGTCTGGAGAATGGTTTCTCTTCTAATCCTCTGATTTCAGATGCTCAGAACTTTCTGAGCCATTTTTCTGTTTGAGCTGCATCTTTATATTACTATAGAATTCATTCTGTGTATAGAACAAAGAAATATTAAAAAAAGGGAGAATTTCATAAAAAAAGCTACTGTTTATCAAGTTGCAGGAAAAAAAAATGCTAGAACTGTGGATGTTATCAGATTTCATCTGAAATGATTAATACAACCCTAATGATTCTTGGCTGTGTATAGTGGTTACTAAGTTAGAACAACAGCAAATGACATATAATACAATAACCTCAAAATATTCTATGGAACAGATGCTTGTCTTCTCACTGCTATGAGGTTATCCAAAATGGAAAACAAACAAACAAACTGGTTAGCACAGAGCCAAGCTTACCCCAAAATATTTTTTCCTGAAGAAAAGGGCATTGCTGGATCATGTTGCTTTGAGCAATCTCTGACCAAAACAGCTATTCCCAACAGGGAATCTAATCATGCTGCGGCCTGAAACAATAAATACAGGGGCTAGGAAGTAGAGATAATTGAGAAAACCTTGGGTTCTGAGTGAAGTGCAACACAAGACAGAGTTAGACGAATGAATGCATGTACAATAACATGGAATTAATATTACTCAGGGAACTATTCGTTTGCTAGCCATTATGGACTAACATTGGCATAACATACTGTTGGCCTAGGTATGTCAGACCTTCCTTCTGCAAATGAACCACGAAATGTCTGTTTAACCCAGTGAAAACCTAAGCCTGTCTGGAAGAGTATAGTTAAAGTCTCTGATACTGAAAGTATGACTTTAGTAGTGTGCTGTTCTCCATTTACTGGGAAATATGTTTAGGGTAATTGCCAGCTCTTTCATACTAATTACTGAAGTCCAAAGAATCCATTTTGTGGTCCACAGTGCTTATGCAGAGAGCTCCTTAGCCTCAGATACAAACTTGGTCTATGAGGCAACCACATTTTCTGTTTGGCATTTAAATAATGTGAGTGCAGATTGTTTCGATATCAGACTATTCTGCTCTGGTATGTTCATATTTAACTACATCTCTGGGAAATGAAAATGATTACATGTTATAGAAAATGATGATGAGCCAAGCTCCTTTTTTTCAATGAGACTCCAGACTGTGCTTTCTCTGTCTCTGTCCACTGATTTCAGTCAGGTTATTTCTTAATGCACCAGTGAAAGAAACAAAAGTACTGTTATCTGTTCGGGCTTGGCAGTGAAACCAGGTTTTACATGTATCTCTAGGCTATTTGAGAGTACAGTATTCTAGATAGCCTTTAATACTTGCCTAAATTCCATTTTTTTTAATTAGAATAGCAAAATTTCACTTCTCTAATACTTGGTCCTCTCTACCAAATGGTGAAGACTCTGAAACATAAGAAAATAAAATCAGCACACCAGTCCACCCTTTTGAGACCAGTTATGTGTACCAGAGAACTAGTGTACCTCTGAGAATATATCCCAAGTTTGTCAGGATGTCTGAATACCTTCATAAATAGAGAAAAAAATTAAAAAAAGAAAAATGCAAGGGAAACAAAATAAACTTTTCATTGAAAACATTAGGGAGGACAAACAGAGAAAGAAAGGAAAACAATCAAAATGTTTGCCAGAGTTCCTCATGAAATCTGTGGAACATGGATGTTATCAAAATCTGCCTGTGTTTTGACCAGCTTTACAAAGTCAGAGTATTTCTGGCAGGAGGAAGAGAGGGCCATGACATGCCAAATTGCACATATTTGCTGAAACAAATACATGGTTTGTTCATAAAGAACTCTAACTGTCATGGCCTGGTACTTCTTCAGATCCACAACTTATTTGCCTGGTGAGAATAAGCTAGGTTTTAACTATTTACTATTTTCATAGAATTACAAGCATAACTGTAAAAATTCCTTCTTTCCTTGATAAATCAAAGCTATGGATATATTACAACTTTCTCTGCCAACTTATATGAAATAAGTCCAAGGCACTTCCATATTTTACGATGCTACTTAAACACAGCGGTTTCTAGAGTGCAAGCACTACTTTTTTAAGCTAGAAATGAGAGAAATCAGGGAAAAACATACGACGAAGATTACACAGTGAATTGAAGGAAAAACTTTGTAAAGTTGTTTCTGTTTGTTTACCTCTTTTGTTTGTTTTTGACTTTTTGTTTTCTCGCGTTTTTTTAGTTTGTTTATAGGTCCTATAAAATCCATAGGATTAAAATACATCAGAAAATCCCTAGGAACTAGGTTGAGTGTGAACAAGAACTTAATCTTTCTTCATTGCTGTCAACTGAAATTCTTTTCTCCTGATAAATGTAAGTAGATGCTGTTGTTGCTTCTTTATTGATGCTGGTGATCTCAATCCAATAGTACAGAGGAAAGTGGAGGATTAAGATGTATAGTAAAGCAGGATTGCACGATTATTGCAGTAAAATGGAAAAATTGTCAGCCCCATATTGCCGTAAGATGGAATGTTACAATGCTTTTGTGGTTAGGAAAGGCTAAAAATCTTCCAAGAATATCTTTCTTATTGATAAATTTTCCCCAGAGAAGACCTTGTAGTCATTTAAGTCCTTACTGACCTGACTATAAATCTAATAATACCAAAAGCATAAAAATAAACTGACCTGCCCAAGGATCTTCAGTTGTTGAAATAGTACTTCCTATGAGTTCCATAAAACAGGAAGTTAGAAATCAGATTCCACGTTATTTCTGTGCTAAAAAAAATGTATTTCAATAACATTCAGTTAATCGCATGGTGTTACTGAAGAACAGGATCTGTATATTCACTCAGGAGGTCAAATGAAGGTGTGATGAATTAAAATCAATGGCCCAAAGAGAAGTCTTTGAAATTATACCTAGGTGATATGGACTAACCATAATTGTGAAAAAGAATTTAGAAACATGTTAGAAAGTGTCAGGAGCTTGTTCCCTGAGAATTTTGGTTTTACAGTGGCAAAAGGTAACATATATAGACCCTGCAGATATGCTATCACTCAGGTTATCATCTCAAGAAGGAGTGTGGAATAATGAGCCCAGCTTTCACTCTGGCAGAGAATTTTTGGCACTGGAAATCTGCACTAACTGGGGAAGAAGGTAAGTTTTCATTGTAAATACACAGTCTTTGAATGTGCTGCACGCACAGCAAATCCCTTTATCCCCACTGGAAAGCTTAAACCTCCTTTCCCAGCATATGATGCAAGTGCTGATGCCTTAAGATGACATCAGGGATGTCCATATTTCACTGCTCATTGCTTTTTTCACAGAGTTACTGCTCAGATGACTTGTGTTCTGAAAAGACCTGGACTGACTAACAGTGCCATTGCAGCATTCTTTGACACTGACTTCAAAATTTTTAAGTCTACAAAGTCTGTAAAGGAATATTTTCAATACGTTTTTATCTACATTTTTAGGGCACAGATAGCAAAGTGAAGTTCCCTTATGTCTCAACATTTCCTAACTAAAGAGAAAAAAAAAATGAAAGCTTTTCCAAAACACTTGTGCACCTGTCTATGCCCCTCTCTTTGCATGTGAAAAGTCTGGATTTGCAGATGTCAGGGTTCCACTGAGGGTCAGTTAGAACTGAAAACC
>JAUBOD010000876.1:2688755-2699591 GCA_032353885.1 Nothura maculosa
GCCCCTCTCTTTGCATGTGAAAAGTCTGGATTTGCAGATGTCAGGGTTCCACTGAGGGTCAGTTAGAACTGAAAACCAAGCATTTCAGAAGGTTCAGGAATGTTTGGTTTTTCAGTTTTGCTTTTTGTTGTGTTGAAGAAAGGAAAGTGAGATAATTCACTGCAGAAGCAAATATCACTAGGGTTAGTATGTACTCTGGTTTTGGGCACTTCTATCAGATGATATTGTCCTGTGCGGGTGTTAAAGCTTCATGCTTATCCATTTTGTGCTCATTTGAATTGGAGCATGCTCATTTCAGTCTTGGTGCTTCACCTTGCTAGAGAGCAAGTCCACAGATCTGCTCTGGGGCATTCTTCAGCATAACCAGCCATGTTCAGAACAGGCATGGCAATAACAAAATCACTCCAGGGAAATATGGGAAAGGAAGTGAGAGGGATGTTCCTGGTGCTGAAGTTGTTAACCATGCTTCTGAATTTGGCTCATCCTGGCTTACTCAAGGCAGGAAAAATGCTCCTGTAGTTGCATTAATTCTGGAGCAGCTGGGATTTTAATGACTGGCTGACCTCTGTGTTCCCATCAGTCACCAGCCGTGGTCCCACTGCCTTTACATCATCCCTGGAGTTGATTAATCTATAACGTCTTTTCCAACCTTAAAGATTCTACAATTCCTTTAAGCCCAGCACCATGCCAGCTCCCTTTACTGCTGGGAGGAGAGACAGGCAAGTTGCCTTGCTGCCAGTAGCCAGAGGCAGAAATGCTGGGGAGAGCACTGGGGACGGGGTTTGGAGGGCAGCTCCACTCCTCTTGCATCAGCCTCCCTGCTGGTGGCACGACCCGGAGCCTGTACCTGCCCAGAGGCTGCACATGCAGGCGCTGCCATCACTGCAGTTTTGAAGGGTCTAGGCATCCTCAGAGTGGAGTAGCAAGGAGCTACTGCAAAACCACCTGTCCTTATCCCACCTTGCCTATGAAAGAATTTACCCTTGTTCTTGGGATAGTAAAATTTGATTTTGTCTATGCTGCTGTGAATCCTTGATCTTCCCCTGAGGACTGTTCCTACTTTATACCAAAGCTTGCAATGAGACTGTTGTTACATTACCATTCAGAGAGGGCTTGCCAACGTAATTATTTCCTATTAATTAGAAGTGCCTACATCACTACAGTTTCAGAATATTCAATTTGAATTACACAAAGCTACAGGTCGGGATCTTAGATGATGCAACCTTCATAACTTTGCTGAAAACAGTGTTGCTGTGATAAAGATTTGCCACAGATAAAGATCTGGATGCACTAACTTATCTATATATCTAAAATCATACATAAAATTTTATGGAATACATGATGTTCCTAGGAAAAAAAATCTGTCTTATGTTCAGTTCAGTGTTTTTATGATAGCAAATACATACTGAGAAGAAGTTTGATTTCTTAGATAAAGTACAGAAAATGATCAGTTACGACTTTTAACAGAATTAAACCTTGATTTTTTAAACATAAGTTTACAACAAAACTCTGCCATTGCCTATACATTTCTCTGTTGAGAGACTTTGTGTCAGGGAGTAAAACTGCAGAATGGGAGGGAAAATAATGATCAGATTTAAACCAGAGCAAAAGGTATTTTCTCAGCTAGAGGGTAGAAAAAAATGATAACATAAATACAGATTATTTTTGAGGAAAAGTCCTTGATGATGTCTGCAATAACATAATATAAAGCACAACATAATAATGAAAAAAGGAAGCAAAAAAAAACCTCTGATTAAAATGTGGTTGATTCCATGCATGCACATTTTTCTGCTCTGTTCTATTTTACACAAAGTGTATTTTAAAGACAACTTAAATGTTTAACTGCATCCAGATCATATATTATACTCTTTGTCCTTTACAAAAGACAGCGTACCTGCCAGGAGCATGTAATTTAATAAAGAAAATATCATTATAACTAGATTTTGGTGACACTATAATCATGAAACGCAGGCGAGGGGTCAGCCAGTCAGATTGTTTCTATTGGATATTTGAAAACTGTAGGCTGCTGTTATTTTGAGCAACACCATAATTTTATTTTATTGTAGAGAATAAATCAAAGTTTTACAAAGAGGTTTTTCTTTTGTATCTAAAAGCTGCAGATGTTGGCACAAGAATTGCTTGTCACCAAAACTCGCTCTAAGTATATTTAGTTCTGGAGAAAATGATCAGGTTGATAGCTCAGAGGCTGAAAAACACTATGACAAATATATTCCTTTTAGCATCTGTGTAGGTTCTCATATGCTGTCCTGTCCTTGCTCCTTCAAGTCTCCTTTATATTATTTTCTTGTTATTGTGTCCTTTAGGGAATGGACTTTCTGAGCTGTTCAGTCCCTGAATGGGTTCAACCCTTGGCTTCCGCAGAGACTGCTAAGAAGAGTGTCACTTGTGAAGGGAGTTTTGTGATGAGACAACGCTCTAATAAGGCCCATACTCAGACAACTAGCTCATTTCACGTAGGCCTCTGAGCAGCTATCAGGAGCTAATTGTAATGCTTATTAAAGACAGCTTAGCAGGGATGTGAAAATGGCAGGCAGAGCTCTGCTATTATCTCCACAAGCTCTCAGCCCTCTTACTCAGCAGCTCTGCTTGCCCATCTATTCAGCGAGAGAGATGCTGCTTTTCTATAAAGGAAAAGAAAAAAAAGAAAAATACCAAACTAAAATAACTTGGCAGGTCTGTAGGACCAGTACAGCCTGGGAAGACTGAGGGGGCTCTTTCTACTGCATTTGCACCGAGTGACAGGTTTTTGATGGAAATCTTTTTGCAGTGAGCATGGCATAGGTACTTCCAAGAGAAACTGAGATGCATGGGTGTTCCTGAAATCCTTTACTAGTGCTGAGGAAAAGGGAAATGGAGCCCCAGAAGTGTATAGCTTGACTTAAATATCCTGGTTTAGGCTTTCAATGTCATCATTTGCAATATCTCCTTCCCACCTCCTCCCACTGCCTTCCATTTTTTTCCATGAAAAATAAGCAAATATGGTATGGAAATCAGGGAGACAACGAATGTCAAATTCAACATCGCATATCCTTACACTCTCTGTCAGAGTAGAAATAGTTTGAGGCTTGGCATCCTGTTTTTCCTCATGCAAACTGCCACCACAGACAAGCACTTTGCCTGTGGTAAATGCTCCTGTTCAGAGCAGATGTTTCCCTCAATTAGCATTTTTTTCCAACTATTCTGTAAGTATATGCTATTAAAATATTTTAATTTATGCTGAAATTATCTTATTAAATTTACAATTTCTTTTTTTAAAGACATATCCTGTCATTTCATGCTAATAATTTTCTGTCAGCAATGGTTATCATGGTCCAGAAAGTTTTCCTCTAATAAAATAAAATAATAAAATAAAATAAAACTTTATATTATTTCTTCCAAGAGTTAGATATTTTCTTCTTTTTTATATCTCTCATAGTGTGATAAATGTATTTTTGATTTCTTCCATATTAAGATATTTTACATTTAAGACATTGTCAGATTTTTGAAAATAAGGTGTTACAAATTCTGGCTTTGGAAGTTTTGCACACACTTAACAAGAATTTTGTTCTTTTTTATTCTACTACATGAGCTTTGCTTTTTCCAACACTGTACTATTATCGACAGACAGTACTTCTCTCCATATCTCTCCATCTGTTCGCACCATTTGCACATACCCCACAGATGCAATTCCACCCTAGTGTTACTTTTCCACTCAAAATTGACTTAAATGGACAGTGCAGCTTAAGAAATGCATATGTAGGTCAGTGTTATTTCTGACAACATTTTCATCTATCAATTGAGATTAGCTATTGCAAAGGCTAATATGTTTTTCCCATGGGAGGCTGAGTAGCTCAGGCAGTTGGTAACGAAACACAGAGGTTTTTTTTATATCTAGCCTATCAGCTAGGAATACAGCTCCAGTTAGTAGTGACCGACAGTTGCTACCATCTACTGGCTGTTTGTAAATTTTGTGTGAAACTATCAGGTGTTTTGATTTCTTTTCTCTTGGAGTCGGCCTGCATGGCAGAAAGATGGTTTTCGTCTTACTGGCAATTTCACCAAAGGCTTACTGGGGCTGGTGGCTAACAAGAGCGTTAAGGTTTTCACAGGATTTTTTTGACAAGTCTTTGGCATCTACATAATTTAAGTATTTTTCCCCTGCTATCTAACATGCTGCTGGCTGTTTACTCTAAGTAATGACTACTGTGTTCATGAGTGTGCCAGCTAATCACTGCTTTTGTCTGCCTCGAATATTAATGTTTATTATGCTAACCTGTGTATTAATGCTAACCTGTGTTATCTATCTGTGTATCTATAATGGTCTTTCTCAATGCACACAAACTCACAAGATTAAAAGATATTGGGCAAAATTTGCTTTTTATTCAGATTAGACTTTAAAGGAACTAAATGAATTGAAGGCAGATAATCTCATTTTTTTTATAAACAACAGATATTTTGACTTTTAAGACAGCAAACAGAATAATAAGAACCTGAGCTTCAGGTTTTTCAGAAAATTCAATGCAATTTATTTGATTGTTTTTGGCTCCTTTGCAGCAAGATACATAAATCAGCTATTTTTAAAGAGAAGTTGTCTTATCTCAATATATGCACAGTTATTTTTTTCATGTCAATGATTTTGGAATCTATGTTGGTGATTGATAATACCAACAATAGTTTATGCAACTCTACCTTCTTTCTTGCCATCCTATTTCTCATAATATCAGTGAAAGTGGAGAGGACAACAGAATCATTTGTCATTTCCTTCCACATCTTCTAGGCATAGCCTCTCTGGTTCTCAGAGTGGAAGAGCTTTGACTAGTTGCCCAGATCTTGTCAGCAACTGTTGAAAAAGAGTTTTCTGAAGAAGACTAGGAAGTGACAGTACACTGGCAGTGCATATGCAGAATATAATAATAGGTTATAGATCTGCACATCACTGAAAGGGGCAGTAATCAGAGGATGGCTGTAGAATTTGAAGAATTGCACGTAGAAGAGGCACATTTAGCTTACTTAGGAGGCATGAATGCTTCTCCAACGACCCAGAAAGTAACCACACTTGTTGTAAAATTAGGTCACAAACAAGAATAATGTGAAACTTTTAAATAACCAGAGCACTATTGCTGCTTTGACATTATGAATGGGGGTATGTAGGTATCCTGGATCTACCTGACCATGGGCACTTATATTAATGATGTAGGAACGCTAGTCAAGATATGGTGATGTCTTGCCAAATATTCACTCCTATACTGGGAGAAATAATACTTTTTTTTACAAAAACTATTAAATGGAATTCTCTGGCTTTTTCTGTGAAAGAAATCAGATTAAATAGCTTACAATTTTCTTTGACCTGAATCTCCATGAAGGCTATGGAAACTAAGGTGATCTAATACTCTGCCTGATAAGGCTGCTCCATCTTCCAAAGCCTGAATTCTTCAGGTCACAAGGGGAATTGTTATAGAGTTGAGATATCACCTATGTAATTGCTTCCAATTTTATCAACTCTGTAGTAATGTAAGAAGGAAAAGGATATCTATCTGATTCTTTGTTGACAAAATGGAGACAATCAAGATGAAAATTGTAGTGAGACAGTGATTTTTACTAAGCATTAGGAAAATTTATATATTTACTGGTTGGGTTGCCAGCTGCACTCTTCAATTGCTAGAATGATCTCTATTAGTACTTCCGTATAGAGCTACTTAGACAACTGGGATTTCAATAGTTATGCCTGTATTACCCTGGAAGAGCTGACCCTGGAATGGTCATAGGATATCATCCTCCTGTTTCCCATCTCCCTACTATTATGGGGATATCTTTTAGCCAAACTGTCCAATGTGCCTAGCAGTAACATAGAATTTTCCAGCCTTTCTGAACTAAGACATGCAGACTTACTTTTGGATGGCAAATGGGTTTTCTCCTGAGAGTGTTTGAATTCTGTGTCTATGTCATCCTGAAGATTGGTTTCAGCTCCAAATAAAGACATCTAATTTTAGGCATCTAAATGAAGTTTTGCTCTCCAGTTTATTATAGTCCTATTGTAGATGTCTATTTCAGCATTATATGAATCATTTTCTAGGCATCACTGAATGTACTGACTGGGAACTTAATTCAGACACCCACATACATGCTCAATGATGTTTTGGATTTCCTTAAATATCCTCCCCGACTTCCTTTTGCCAGGATAGAAAGATATTGATCTATCATAGGACCTCTGTCCTGTCTGTCTTAGCTGTGTGGGTCTCCTGGCTACTATAGGGCATCTTAAATATAATTCCATGTATATGCCTGTGTACATAAATTGAGCAGAAACTGCCACTTAATGTAATGTACAGGGGAATATCTGAGGTAGATGCAGTTACATAAACATGAGAGTCCAGTGCCATTTGAGATGCCTCTGTATATTTAAGGTACCCTCAAATATCACTGTGAATTTTTGTTTAGTCAGCTGAATTCTGTTCCTACATTTAGATACCTTAGTCTCAAACTGACTTTTATCCCAAAGGAGTCATACGGAGGGCTAAACGCAGGTTTTCTTTCATGTTACATGCTTTAAGATATTCCAACATCTGCACAGGGAAAATGGATATGACATAGTATTTTCAAGTGACCTGACGGCTGCTTCAGTGGCAGCTAGAGAGATATCTTAAGTGTCTAAAATGATATAAACAAATTGATGTTTATGTGACTGAATTAAACCTTTACTAATCAGAAACAAGGCTCCCAAGAATAGATGGTAGAACAGCATTTTCATAGAATCATAGAATCATACAATCTTCAAGGTTGGAAAGGATCTCTAGAGATGATCTAGTCCAACCTTCCTGCTCAAGCAGGCACACCTAGAGCATGTGGCCCAGAGTGGCATCCAGGCAGGTTTTGAAGACCTCCAGAGAAGGAGACTCCACAGCCTCTCTGGGCAGCCTGTTCCACTGCTCTGTCACCCTCACAGTAAAGTTCTTCCTCACATGCAGATGGCACTTCCTGTGTTTCAACTTGCACTCATTACCCCTTGTTGTGTCACTGGCCACCACTGAGAAGAGCTCCGCCCCTTCCGCCCTACATTCCCCCTTAGAATTACGAAGGTGAGTACTGCTTTAGTTTTTATGTCTTTGACAAAATTTCAGTTTGTCCAAGCCTAGCTGATTGGGTTGAATTCAAATTGGATATGAAAGAAATGGTTACAAAAGAATCTGGAGAGCTGGGTAAGGACAGTGCCTGGATCATCTGTTGGAGGCATTTTCTTCCTATTTATTATATGGTCATCAGTTAAAAGCCATACTTGATGTGTCACTCTATGTCCATTTCCAGACAAAAATCGTAGCTCATTGTCTTTTTTTGAAATCTATTTGGACAGAGGACTGAAGCGTTTTTCCTTTAACAGGGGACTTGTCACACTTACTCATGTCTTTTTTGTATTCAGGAAAGATTTCTGCAACATGTTCTGCTTTAAAGGAATTTATAAATGTCTGCTAGAAAAAAAAGTTGGCAGATTGCCCCCTTTTTAGGGTGGTCACTAAATAACATACCAAGATTTCCTGCTGTATTTTTCAGTCTTGCCTTCCAGTATGTTGCCAGGTGCAACTCAAAGAGTTAGTTATGGCCTTGCAAGCCCCAAGTATGCAACAACTTGTGAAAGATGTATTTTTCTTGTGAAAACCATATAATCCCAATGGAAATAAAAACTGCCATTGAGAATTATGGAAAGTTTTCAGATGTGTTTTCCTATGAAAATCCCATCCTGTGTATACATGTGTTTTGAGAAATGGGTATTTTTCCAAAGAAGTATTCCTAGTGTTTGTGACAATTGGGGCATCCTGCCTATATGTAAGTGCTGTTGGTATGGTTTAGTTCATTTCTCTGCTGTCTCCCATTATTAGACATAAATGCATAGACAGCAATAGTAATTGCACTTAGTGTTGAAAAAGCAATGGAGCTATATCAAACTCAAATGAGCGACAGTAAAAGAAGAACCTCTGTGGACTAGAAAAAAGAGAGAGAGTGGAGAGACGAGAAGTGTGTTTCTGAGAAGATCTATCTGTAGTCATGGCTGGGCTCGATCTTGAAAGCCTTTTCCAACTGTAATGGTTCTATGATAAGAAAGAAATTTGAAATTCTGGGCTGAAGTGAGGCTAGACAGTAAAAAATCAGGAATGCTGAGTCAGGGAAATGCATACAGGTCTATATTCTTCTATCTAGAACTAGCTGACATATCCTTTTCTCTTGTAAAATCATGTCAGTGGGAAATTTTAAATCATCTCTACCTGGATAATTTAAAAGAGAGGAACATTGGCACCTTCTGTGCTCATTATTATGTCCAGTCTTCTGCTACTTCGAGCAATGATGCCAAAGATGTCTGCTCAGAAATATGTGAAATTGCTTTCCTCCGTATGTCTTGACTATGAACAAAGCAGCTGGACTTATTTTACTAGAACATTTTGGGTAGAAATTGCTTTCCCTATGGCAAAGAAATATGTGTACTGTCCAGGGAACCCTTATTTGCAATGTACATTCCTTAAAGTACTGCTTGGGCAGTTAGCACTCTGGCAAATTATTTTGTATTCTTCTCTATTGCAACAATATTATGTTTAGATATTATGATGCTGAGTGCAAAGTTAAAACATACAAGTAAACTAGTCACCCTCAGTTATTTATCAGTTATGCCTTTAGTTCTCCTACAGGAAAAAAATGTTGCATACTTCATTACAGAGGAAAAATATCTAAAATATCTATGAGAAATGTGAGAAACTTTATGAGAAAACATTTTCCAAATTGCAAATGTAAAAAAAAAAAAAAAAAGCTTGCATTAAACCCACCTTAAAGTTAATAATGTATGATACTCTTTTAAAAAAAGGAGTATATCTGGAAGTTTTCATGACTTCAAAAAAATACCTGTTATACATGCTTGAAAATGCTGCACATTAGATCCTCTTGTCTTGGAATGTAATTGCCTTAAAGGAATAAAGGAGGCTGAATCTAATAATTCCTCTAGCATATCTATTCTCCATTTCTGTTCGACAGAGGAAGTTAGAAGGATGTGGTATCATCAAAGAAGCATGTGTTGGGAGAGGGGAGAGATAATCCTTAAATAGTTGTGCCCTGCATCTCAACTAAGGAATCAAAATCCTTGTGAAAGGATTTCCTGAAATCTTACATACACTATATCCCTTAACCTATTAAATGCTAGAATTGTTGCACTATGATAAGAGATGCCTCCAAAGTAGTCCATGCTGGGTGGCCCCAGGTAAGAAACTATTTATTAATGTCCCAGTGTTGTGCCATGCAGTGATAGTGATGGAAATTTGGCAAACCAACTCTACTTCTGTCAGATGAGTGAAACAGCTACTTCACTCAAGACTGGATGACAGATAGATGTAAAGATCATTGTACGTGGCAGATCTTAAGAGACAGCATCTGATTAAGATGATGACTGAAAGAAGTGACAAAAAGGAAAAAAGAGGTAGTGAGTACTTTCCCATCCAGATAGATTAATACACATAAATAAGTCTGAAACCGTTTTTTCCCCCTATGATCTACATTCTCCTTTATATAGCTGTGAAATATTGTCAGTTCAGATTATTAACTTTTAGTACTGGCTTTGGAATTGTGCAAATAACTTGAGGCATAGGGCTGGTTTCAAAGAATCTCTACGGTAATATTTAGATAGGCTGGTTTTATTTTTCCTATTTAAATGAGGAAAAGTGAGATAAAATCGAAAATAAGAAAATAAGAAATAAAAAAAGAAATGAGAAGAAATAATGAAAATAATAATTATGGGAACAAATAAGAATTGAGAGAAATAAATAGAAAAACTAAGAGAACTAGGATTTTTTTGTGATTTATATTATTTCAGAAGTATAGTTTCAGTTGACATAAAACTAACCATAAATTTGTGTCAATTGCAAAATCTAGCAAAAATATATATAGTAACATATATATGTATGTATTGCTATATAAAAAGATTTAAGTCATTGAACTACTAATAGTATAGGTAGCAGACACAACATTTGCTCAGCTTATGGGATACTTGGAGTTGACCCTCTTAGCTCTCTCAACGTAATTTACATTTCTCCTCACTCACCTGGGTAAAGTCCCTCCCATCATGCTGCCCGTACCTGGACTTTCTCAGTATCTACTGTGGATAGTGTGCCATTTTTATGTCCTCATTTGATCATCTAAGAACTGCACCCACTAGGATAGGAGAAAATTTCTCTTGTCACATGGTAGAAAAACATGCTGTAGACTTTGAAACTTGATGGTGGAGCTATCTAGCGAAGGTATGATGTCTTTGATCTTGGATATCATTCTGATTAGATAGCCCTGATCAGCAGGATTTTCAGGAGAGATGTGCTGTGAAGTCTCTCCTAGAGCTATTCTTTATATGAAGCAGAAATTAAGACATGGAGCAGAGCACATCTTGGCCTGCTGTTAGGACAATTGGTTGATAGCTGAACATGAGAGACTAGCTTCTTGTTCACTGATGATACTCCAAACAAAGCAAGGAACGATGCTGCAAGTGGAACTCAAAATACCAGGCACATCTAGGCTGAAGTTCTCAGAAGTGAAGGCTTCAATTTTGCTGGAGAGTAGACTATTAATTTAGGTAATCTAAGGACTACCAAATGTTGGGTCCTGATCCTTGTGCCAAGAAAAAACTCTTTCATAGAATCACAGAATCATCAATCAGATCTCTCAGGCTTTGCTCATAGGGCAGATGTTCCAGGCCCCTGATCATCCTGGTAGCCCTACACTGGACTCTCTCCGGCATCTCCACATCCCTCTTGTACTGGGGAGCCCAGAACTGGACACAGTACTCCAGATGTGGCCTCACCAGGGCTGTGTATA
>JAUBOD010000876.1:2699691-2717408 GCA_032353885.1 Nothura maculosa
GGGTTATTCCTCCCCAAGTGCAGGACCCTGCACTTGCCCTTGTTGAACTTCATTAGGTTTCTCACCGCCCAGTCGTCCAGTCTGTCCAGGTCTCTCTGGATGGCAGCACAGCCCTCAGGGCTATCAGCTATTCTTCTCAGTTTGATATCATCTGCAAACTTGCTGAGGGAGCACTCTATCCCTTCATCCAGGTCGTTAATGAATAAGTTGAACAGGACCAGACTGAGGACTGACCCCTAAGGGACACAGCTAACTATAGGCCTCCAACTGGACTCTGCACCACTGATCACCACCACCCTATTTCATACACAGATTCTAGATGTTATATTGTATAGTAACTGGCAGTGAAGGATTAGAGCTTAAATGAGAGAAGCAAGATGTTATTAGATCTTTATTTAGTAGATTCTAGATTTACTACTTTATGTACCTTATTTTGTATTCCCTCATCCCATCAGATGTTCACCTAGGCTCACTACACTGTGTATGAGGAAAGCATAATACCTCAGGTGAATCCAAACCAACTGTAAAGCAAGTGGAGAATCTCTAAGCAAAGAGATATGAATGAGCTCATGACCTTCCCAGTGCTCATGCAGTAGAACTGCAAATTTCAGGAGATTACCCTATGTTCATTTAGCACTGAACCAAGCTGGAATCCCTACAGATATAAAAGCTTACTCTTTCTCTGTGGACCTTATAAGTACTCTGTCACTGCTCAGCTTATAACTACATAGGTAACACAACTTCTTTTATTTAGGTCATGAGGCAATTAGTAGTCATAACTGTCTATTTTGGATGGAGATTCACACAGCGGGTCCCACAGTACACACTCAAAGAGTCAGTCACAACTCACCATTAAATACGTGTAAATACTTCAGTGTAGTGTCATGTATTTTCTTAGTGATCCTGCCTCTATCGTTGTTTTTGTAATTGGTACTTTACATTAGCCTTTTGCTCAGCATGTACTCAAGTGCCAGTCATTACTAGCACCATGTGTTGAGTTCAGACTATATATCTTTGAGTGCTATATTTGGTTGCTTTCTGGATGACACACACAATTTAAAGAATATCACATATGTTTTGTGGAGTCCTTTGATGAAATGCAGACATATCGCTTGTTACACTATTATTTAGCTGCTAATCAGTGGTGATTCAGAGATGCCCTTCAATGGCAAAGCTGCAGTAACTGGGCTTCCTGGTATTCAGGACTGAATAATCTATATCTTTGGCTTTCATTGATGCTGGTCCTTTGCTGCTGAGAGAATCTGAGCCTGTGAATGAAAATTAGAGTGAGATTGTATTGGATCATTTAATTGTAATCTTTAATAGAGGTTTTATGAGTTGACTAGTGTTTCATTAGCATGCAGTAAATGTTCTAATAAATCTAACCAAATATTTATGGGAGACAATTAATTAGATATAAGTAAAAGAGACTATTAGACTATTAGGAGAGTTCAGAGGATTTTTGCACAAAACTTTGAAGGTTTTAAGGGTAGCTATTACATCTGACTGCTGATAATGGTGATTAGATATTAAGATGAAATCAGTCAGTGATATTTTGTGTATATGCATACACAATATGTATATATGGATACCTACTAGGTCCCCAACCTAAACATGAAATTTTATTTCTTTTCTCCACATTAGGGTTAATTTAAATTAAAATAGGGATATACCATGTGTGAGAAGGCTTGTATTTCTTTGACAAATTGTATCTCTTTGAATGATGAATGAGAAACTGAAATTCCGAACTGGATCATCTTAAGGGAAAGGAAATAAAAGTCACAGAATGTTTTTTTTTTTTTTTTAAAAAAGGAACTAACTGAATCTGCTCTGAACCTGCTTGCAAGAAAGATTTGAAGAAGATGATAGAAGAAAATTACTTGAAATATTGCAACTCCCAGCATTCAAGGAATTGAAGCCCCTCAAAAGTAAGAAATTCTGAACGAAGTAGATAAACTCAATCTAGCTCCCACTTTACAAAAATTGATGTTTATTGCTATCATATCTGAGAATGAATTTCAAAGAAAGCTACATTAAACAACAGCTAACCTAACCTAACATGTTCCCAGCTAAAAGAATTGCTAGCATAACCCACTATTACACTTAATAGGAAGTTACCCTAGCTAGGAGACTCCAAACCTTTCTGGGTGGTATTGTGCTCTCCTTTTGCATCTGTGCTGTTGATGCAGCAGGGAAGCAAGCAAAGGAAGCAGGTGATGCTGGAATTCAATCAATTCCTTCCAGTAAAAAGAGAGCAGTGGGTTTCAGCGTCCATATGATGAAGCTATTTATGTTTTACACATCAAAGACTTGTTTGTTAAATATAGCATAGGGAAAAAGATGGGTGCTGAGCTCCATGCAGCAGAACCTTTGTGCCTTGTGCAGCAGTGCAGTGTGTGTTACTGTAAAGCATGCTAGGAAATGTGGGGTAAAGACATAATTGGGCTATGTTAGGTCCCTTAAGGATGAGGATAGGATTAGATTCTTCAGTGGAACTGACCTTGAATCTACAAATGGGAATAATTGTTGCAGTGTGGTTTTGCCTTGTAGTCTTAAATGTTGTACATAGGCATAGGGCACAGAGAGAACTGGTGGCCCAAGAAAGATATCTGGAGAAGCCAGAAAGCTCCGTGCTAAGTGGCTGATGGCTTATTAGCCCATAAGAAATAAATCTGGATGGAGGAAAGCTGGCTTGTCTTTCCAAAATGTGGTATTAAACACTCTCTTGTACCTAAGTGCTGTATTCTCAGTAGCCATTCGCTGGAAAACAAGCCTTATACGTAATGGTTAATCATTTGGAGATCTGGGGCCAATTTCTTCCTTCTCTGTGTAATTTGGAAGGTTTTCAACCCAGTTTTCTCACCTCTCTGACAAATGCTGTAACCTGGAGTCTATATGTACCATGGGGTTAGTAACTCCTCCTGAAATGTTTTTGTTTGATACACTTTATTTAAGTATTCACTGGAGCAGAGACTATATTGGAGCAGGTCTCCCAGGTGAGTCTTCTAACTACTAAGCTACATCATTTTTTCTCTCTTTTTCTCTCTGGCCTAATGAATATTTAAGATATGGTAGTGATGACTGCCATAGAAAAGCCCATGAGAAAATTAATTCTGTCTCCATAGCATGGTTTGAATAGTGTGCAGTAAATAAAGCACTGGGGCCACATACTGAATGTGGAGGATAAAAGAAAATGTTGAATAACTTACTCATTAAGTGAGCACTATTCACCATGAGCACAGAATGAGACAAGAACTATGTGGAAAAATAGTATGTCATCAAGTAATTAAAGACTGTGGTAGAATGCATATGTATAAGGGACTGAATTAATGTTTTCAGGAAATCTCAATTTTGGCATTTACTAATACTGGAGTGCTTGACTTTGCAATCTGAGCAATATTCTTATAATGTGTCTTTTTTTGTCTGGGTAAGTCTAACATTAAAAGAATTAGAGAGCTTCAGAAAGACCTTAAAAATATTTCTTTTTCTTCTACCACAATAGCTTTTGAATGAGTGATTAGGATAGCTGGCTGAGAATCATAATCAAACAGTAAAAGCTAAGTTTAGTTGATAATTATTACCATTGCATTCCCTCTGTAGGATTTATTTTCCTCATTTTTATTCTGTACACTCTCTATTTCTTAACTTCCTAGACTAATATGTAATGAGTGTTACCAATCTCTACCAATATAGCTGGAAGTAGGGTGTGTGTATATGGGATTTAAAGGGTGAGGTTTTGAAGAATCAGTTAGAAGAGACAGATAAAGAGTAGAAAATAATGAAAATGGCAATTTTTGCCTGCTGTTCTGCTGATGAATTTGCCCAAGAGCAGATTGAAATATTGCAAAAACATATTCGTTATTCAAAGGCATTTGTCAAAGGTCAAATTCTTTCATGGTTACTCATAGCGAAGCAAGACAAATTTGACTGTGGAACAAGCTGCTGGTGTGCATGAACAAATTGAGGGAATCTGCTCCTAATTAATTTATAGAAATAATTCTCCATTTCGTAAGCAACACTTTGTGTATATTTGTTATTCAAAATGTGAATGATCTTGACTGATTGTAAAAGCAACATGATATGTTATCTGCTCTCTGAATGGATTTATACAGCACATTGAACTCATTTTACAGTACAAATACTCAGGTATATTGAATAATTTGATTTCTGTGACTGTTTTCCAACATTTATAGATAGTTGCCCATTACATTTCCCTCCCCCTCAACAATGTTTTCGTTAAAGTAAATGAAGAACATAAACACAATAGGGACTGAAGTTAATTAATTTAACTATCTACAAGAATATATGTGTTTTTTTTTATTTGGCAGTACTTGCCTGACACCAGTGATTAATGACTGAGGAAAGGATTACATTTAGAAAACACATGAGAATATCCAGGCAAAAAAACACACACATAATATTGCTAAATTCTCTAATGGTTTAAAGTGAAAAGATAAAGGACATAAAAATGTGTCTTATAGCTAGCTAAAGCAAATATTATGCTTTTTAAAACACTTTTTTATACTAATTTTTTGGACGACTTTTTTATATTTTGGTAGTCTGTCAAAATATAAAGATCCAATTTAGCCCTATATTTTTTGTAGTCTGTCATATATATTTGTTTCCATTTTAGCAGAAGTACTTCTAAATGTGACAAAAGGATACATTGAGACACTAAGCCTAATGTTATCTAGAATTTTTGCTTTCATGTGGGTGTTTCATGAGTCTTTAGAAGAATAACAGAGACTAAAACTGGATTCATGCTTTATATCACTAACATTAAATTGACTAAATCTATAACAGCAAAGACATGTTTGACAGTCTATATACAGCACAGAGTCTGCAAGGAATCCATAGTTATATTTTGTTTATTAGATATCATGAGTTGAGTACAAAGTGTCTCCTCATTTCACAGAATCACAGATTGATTAAAGTCGGACTGGACCTTTGGAGATCTAGTCCAACACTCCTGCACAAGCAGAGTCACCTAGAACATGTTGCACAGAATTGCATCCAGGTGAGTTTAGACTATCTCCAAGGAAGGACGCTGCAATTTCTCCAGACTATCCCCTGCAGTGCTCCATCTGTCCCAGAGTCATGAGCTTTTTCCTCAAATTCAGATAGAACTTCCTGTTCTTCAGTTAGTGACGATTGCCTCTTGAGGTTGCCACCACTGAAAAGATTCTGACCTCTTGACATCTTCCCTTAAGGTATTTATCTCTTGATAAGTTGCCCTCTTAACCTCATCTGTAGGCTAAACAGAGCCAGCTCTCTCAGTCAGTCCTCCAGTCCCTTAACAGTCCTTACAGCTCTATGCAGGCTCTGTCTGTGTAGTTCTGTGTTGCTCTTTCAGAGTTCATATCTGGACACAGCACTCTAGATGTGGTCTAACAAAGGCTAAGCAGAGAGAAAGGATCACCTCCTTGACTTGCAAGCAAAACTCTTCCTAATGCCTTCCTAATCCTAAAACTCAGGATACCACTGACCTTCTTGACCACCAGGGTACATTGTTGGCTCATGTTCATCTTGTTGTCCATCAGGTCTCCCAGGTGCTTTTCTGCAAAGTCACTCTTCATTATCCTTCTGGACTGACTTTTTAAAAGGGATTACAACTTAGTCATAACTAGAATGGACTTGTGAGACGGAGTTTGTCATTACTTATCAGTCTGACTTTTTAAATTGTTCCTTGTTGAAGAGCAAATTGTTTCTGGTGATTTTGAAATTTTAGGACAAAGTGCTTGTATTTCCCACTAGTTGGAGGAAAATGTCAGTCAAATCCTTGTTGCCAGACCCAGCACCTTAAGCACATCCTGCCAAATGACTTTTATGGATTTTGGATGCTTTTGGCTTGAATGTCAGGAAAAAGACAACAATGATTGGGTGACTGCATTTTTACATGGTTAGAGCAGGATCTTCAGGTCAATTTACCCTGCTCTTAGGAAGCAATATGTCTTTCTAAAACACAATGTATCCTAGCGTTGGCTCTGAAATGCCATGTCGTAAGCATCTTTCAGGGATTTATAGGCTTTAATTGAGACTTTGTGGAGAAAGGTTATTGCTATGCATACCAGCTAATGCAATACACTTGTCCATGGAAGTGGGAGAAGGTGCCATTTGTTTAGTTCTAAGTTTGGCTAGTCTGATTTAGCATGCTCTGAGTCAAGGTGGTTGCTGCTGTGTTTCAGCCGAGCATAAAGATGCAATGGCTTTTTTTATGTTTTGTTCCAAAGGACTGTTATAATTACGTTTAACTTGCTATAGAAGGATGTATGGAGATCAATCTCTAGGCCAAGATTTACATGGTACCAAGTGTCTTACACTCTTACACAGGTGAGGTGTAACTTCTCCAGAACAGATTTACACAGGTGAGAAGTAACTTCTCCAGAGAAAACTTGTTTTCCTGAGCACTTATTGGAGCAGTGGAGGATTGGGCCAGATATTGTACTGACAAGCAGTGTTTTTTTCCCTCACACTTGTTTACTAATCTTCTAGTTAGGGATTGCAATCCCAATGTGCTTGCATTGGGATTGCAGAAGTATACAGCATAGACACTATAAAATAACACCTATGGATTCTACTATTAAAGGATGAGTTAAGTAGCAGATTGTGCTGCTTTTCATCTCCCTTTTGTCCCTGGCTTGCACAAAGACAGTTCAGGAACAGAGTCTATTGCATTCGTACTTATATGGACGATAGATTAGTATGTCAGCACTCACTCATAAGTATGCCAAATTAAACAACTGTGGTAAAGAAGGTATGACCATCTTTATTGTAATAACTGATTCCAGCAGAAACTGAAACGTTTTCTTTATTCAGAGACAGGTAGAATCCAAGCAACATAAATTCATTTTTTTTTCCTAATGAAAGTATCTGACATTAAAGTATCCATGCTAAAACTAACCTTCCTTCTAAATCAACAAAACAATGTCTATATGTGCCAAATGTGAACATTTCCAGACATGGACATCTGTCTCTGGTAGGGCAGAGGTGCGGTACTTTCTGCTGGTTCTTGAGAGACAATGTCTCCCATCTTCCTTCACTCAAAAAGCTGATGTCCCAGAAGTAAATATTTCCTTAATGTAAGCTGATTGACAACATCTGACTAGTAGAAGTAAAGGGAACAAGACAATGAGGTATATTTTGGCTCTGTGAATGTCATAGTCATAATTAATTCAGCTAAAATTGTCTCCAAAACCAGGTAGGATCTGTCTTGCTGCCTGTTGGGAATAATCTCAAATTGGGGCTAATTTCTTAGTAGTGCATTACAGTGAAAGCTAACCTTAGCCAAAAGTGTGCCAGAAAATCTGCTAAAAGATTAACACTGATGCTCTGACCAATGCTCTGGTCCTCTTTCTTTTACTGGCCAAGTATCCATGCCATCATAGTTCCTAGAGAAGAGTTTCATATAATTTACTGTCGCAAGACTTTGTCCTTTTGCCCTTGGCTTTATAAAAAAAAACAGACCTACATCTTATATCATGGCTTAGCAGTTAGCCATCCCAGACAGACATTATTTGAAACCTAGGTCTCCTGTTGTCCCCAAATTTGTTAAGGCTGGAAGAATGTTTAGGAGTGGAGACTGAGGATATTTTTAAAAAAAACAAGAACAAGTGTACTTAATTTTTTACTTTATAAAAGATTTGACTGTTTACTCAAGAAAGAATTGGAAGCCTTTTGTGTGTTTTTTATTTTTTCTATTTTATTTGAGTAAAGGCAAGCCAAGCTGTTGTTCTTAAGCAAAGTAGTTTTACAAGCAAGCTCTCACAGGAATGAGGAGTTGCTCCTCAATGCATCAGCATTATTCTGTATAATTATGGATATTTTTTTTTCCTTCCAAAAATATTTTTTCGAGAAGCTGACATTTCAAAGGCTTTCAATTCTATGTGTCATTATCAAATAATCTTTTTTGTACTTGGCTGTTTATTATTGGATTGCAACAACGATAAAGCTCTAGGGGTTTTGTCTCCTTTGGTATGTTAATTAGCTATTTTTCCTTTGATCTTTTTCTTACTGAAAAGAGTCAAAAGCTATCTCGGTAGGGAATCTTACTGATGTACATTCATCCCCTCATCTCCATAATCTGAGGATCAGAGGGAGACAACAAATTTCACTGCTGAGTGAGGTTGCTATAGGCCTTAGTTATAATGCACTCTGTTTCTAAATAATCTCAACACCATTTATATTTGGAATATTGAAGAAGAACCTCTGAGAAAAAGAAATGCAAAAATAATTAATTTTAAACTGCAAGCTATCTTCATTAATTTAAATTTTCTTCAAGTTTTAAGCTTATGTATATGCCACAAGCTTTTTCTTTCTTTTATGCCTCTATACTTTTTTCCTTTTTTTTTCATTCCTTTTTGCTGTTGACTTTTGGTGAATTTTCAGTACTCACAGAAATAAAATATGGGCTAGGTACAGAATAATTACTGATTTTTTAAGTGTTAGGTATTAGAATAGCTTACCTAGGGAAATGATGAGAGTTCTGTAATTTATGACAGTTGCAGGGACTATAGAGCTGTGGTGAACACACACAAACATGAGCATGAAAACACAGACAAGCATACAATGTGTATATGCATGAGTTTCCATGTCTCAGATTCCTTCAGTGAAAGCTTTCATTCTCATAATAAATTTCTTAGAAGAACTGCAGTAAAAGCATTTCAGTGAGAAATGGAGGCAAGATTAAAGTGGAGGGAAGTTTAGGCAAAATTATCTACTAGAGAATTTAAACCCAGGGTTTCTCTAATGCAGGTTATCCATTCCCAAAAGAAACGGAGAGTTCACTAGACAGTCTTGATGTTGTTATACTTAACTGGTGTCCTGTAGTGTGGGGTGTGACCAAATCTAGACATTCACAATGAAGACAGCTATATCTGAAGTAATTGCAGACGGCCTTGGAAGTCAGTGGAGTGAAGCTGTCACTTACAGGGCAAGAATCATGTCATTTGAAAGAATGTGTTTGCTGAAGCAACAGCTGGAGACCTTATGGCACCTCAAATGGCATTAGGCAGCTCTGCAAACTCTTACTAGAGAATGGGATTTTGTGCTACATCCAGACACTGGAATTTACATCACTGAAATCTACAAAACTATCTTGCAAATTAACTTGCAATTGCAATTGATGGAGATCTAATTAATGCAGTGGTATCTAGTGAGCTAATAGTCTCATTCTACCAGAAATACTTGCATTTGACCAACTGAATTTAGACACCTGACATAGAGTAATGTAATCCTTAGGGTTGGAAGGGACCTTTAGAGATCATCTAGTCCAAACCTCCTAGCACATGCAGGGTCACAGGCTGTGGCACAGGATTGTGCTCAAGTAGATTTTGAAGATCATCAGAGAAGGATACTCCACAACCTCTCGGGGAAACCCGTTTCAGTGCTCTGTTACCCTTGCTGTCAAAATTTTTTTCTTAAGTTCCTGCGGAAACACCATTGAAAAGAGGCTGGCCCCATCCTCCTCTTTCAATCTTTTGACATATTTATATACGCTTTTTAGATTCTCCCTCAACCTTCTCTTCTTCAGGTTGAACAGATCCATCTCTCTGAGCCTTTGCTCATAGGGCGGATGTTTCAGGCTCCTGACCATCCTCCTAGCCTTGTGCTGAGCTCTCTCCAGTAGGGCTCCACATCCCTCTTGTCCTAGGGAGCCCTGAACTGGAAACATGCTCCAGGCATGGCCTTACCAGGCTGAGTACAGGGGGATGATCACCTCTCTTGACCTGCTGGAAACAGTCTTTTTAATGCACCTCGAGATCCCATTGGCCCTCTTGGCCACGAGGGCACACTGCTGCCTCATGGTCACCTTGTAGTCCACCATGACACCCAGATCCCTCTCTGTGGGGTTGCTCTCCAGAAGATCAATACCCAGTCCCAACTAGCGTCTGAGGTTATTCCTCCCCAAGTGCAGGATCTTGCCTTTGAGGAATTACATACTGTTTCTCACTGCTCAGCTGTCCAGCCTGTCCAGGTCCCTCTGAATGGCAGTGCAGGCCTCAGGGGTATCAGGTACTCCTCCCAGTTTGGTGTCATCAGCAAACTAGCTGAGGAGGCACTCCATATCTTCATCCAGGTCATTGATGAAAAAATAGAACAAGACTGGAGAGATGAGTGACCCCTGGGGCACACCATCAACCACAGGCCTCTAACTAGACTCTGCACTGCTGATCACCAACCTCTGAGCTCTGCCATCCAGCCAGTTCTCAGTCTGCCTCATGATCTCCTCATCTAACCCACACTTTCTGAGCTTGCCTAGGAAGTTGTAAGGGATAGTGTCAAAAGCCTTACTGAAGTCCAGATAGATGACATCCACAGCTCTCTCCTCCCCTAACAGGTTTGTCATTTAATCATAGAATGCCATCAGGTTAATCAAGCATGATTTCCCCTTGGTGAGTCCATGCTCACTATTCCTGAGCTCCTTCTTGTCCTCCATGCGCCTGGAAACAACAGCCAGGATGACCTGTTCCGTCTCTTTTCCAGGGATGGAGCTGAGACTGACTGGCCTGGAGTTGCCTGGGTCCTCCTTGCCATTTTTGAAGACCAGCGTGACATTGCCTTTCTGCTAGTCCTCAGGCACCTTTCCCCATTTTCCAGGATCTTTGAAAGATGATGGAGAGTGGTTTAGCAACAACATCTGCCAGCTCACATAGCACTCTGGAATGCATCCCATCAGGGCCCATGGATTTACGGCTATCAACTTTCCCTAAGTGCTTTCTCATCTAATCTTTCTCTTTTCAAGTTTCTTCTTCTGTCCCTAGGTCTGGGATTCCAGAGAGCTGCCCTCAGTAAACATTGAAGCCAAGAAGGCGTTCTGTAATTCTGCTTTTTCTGTGTCTTTTGTAATGAAAGCACCCACCCCATTCACCAGCAGACCCAGATTTTCTTTAATCTTCCTTTTGTCATTGATATATTTGAAGAAGCTCTTATTATCATGTTTTACATCCCTTGCCAGATTTAATTCTAAATGTGCCTTAGCTTTCCTTGTTGCATTCCTGCATTCCCTGACAACATTCCTAAATTCCTCCAAAGGGGCCTGTCTTTTTTTTTCCACATTCTCTATGATGCCTGCTTCTGTTTGAGTTTTGCCAGGGGCTCCCTGCTTGTCCATGTAGGCCTCCTGCCCCTCCTGCCTGACTTATTACTCATAGAGATGCACAGATCCTGAGCTGGGAGGAAGTGTTACTTGAATATGAAAGAGCTTTGTTGAGCCTCCTTTCCTTCTAGAGCCCTAGCCCGTGGTGTTCTTCCAAGTAGGTCTCTGAAGAGGCTGAAGTCAGCCCTCCTGATATTCATGGTTGCAAGGCCTGCAACCATGCAAGCAACCATGCATCCAAGCAAGCCTTGCTTCCTCCTCTTTGGATCCTAAACTCCATCAACTCATGATCTCTTCAGCCAAAGCTACCCTGCCAAGGTGAGGACCTTGACATTTCCAACAAGTCCCTCTTTATTTGTTAGTACAAGGTCCAGTAGCCCCCCTCTCCTCATTGACTCCTCTGCAATCTGTGTCAAAAAGTTATCATCAATGCACTGCGGAAATCTCCAGGACTGTTTATGCCTCACTGTTGTCTTTCCAGCTAATATCAGAGTGTTTGAAGTCCCCCATGAAAACCAGGGTCTGCGACCATGAGGCTACTTTCAGCTGACCAACTTAGGAGCTATTTCCAACCTCTTCTTGTACTTTGGATGTGATTTCAATCTCTGCTCTCTGAAAGTTCATTTCAGTATATATTGCTGTCTGGGGTGCTCTCAGGTCTCCCACTTGACTTCCACCTTTTAATCCAGGAGGATATATGTCTTTTCCCATATCTGAGCGCCTCTCACAGAAGCTACAGGCATCCTGAACACCAGATTTTGAGCTTTAAATGCCTATCTTGTGATGAGTTTAGAAGAGTCTCTGAAAATATGTTTCTTCACTGACAAAGGAATACCAGAAAGCTAGTTTAGATGTTAAGACATCTAGATTTGATTAAGTGAATCTCATTTTTGGTATCTTGGGGACATATATTTCAAAAATCCATAGAGTCATGTTGTTCCTAGGAACATAGTACATTTTTTGTTTCCTTCTTATTTCCCTATTACATGCAAATACCGTAACATACAACAGCTCTTGAATGCTATGGTATTTGCTCTGGTGCTTTTGACATAGGATCAAAAATAAGTGGAATATATGCTGAAGTAGCTCTTGAGTGATTCTAGTGCTTATGCCTTTCTAAATGCTACACAGTTAGAACGTACAATGTGTGACTGATGCAGGTCAATGCTGTGGTACAAAGAGATAGAGATTTTTTTTGACTATGGAGAGATTCAGTCCTGCTAACTTGATAAGAGCAGTTCTTGCACAGCAACAGCTCCCCTTGAGCTTTTTTCCCGCCATCTTTAAGACTTCAGCTTTTAAGATGCTACCTCACAACCTAGGGCAATGAGGAAAGGCAGACAGAATGATTTGGGTCATATTATACTTTTATGCAATAAAAATCTTACTCCTGTAAGTATCAACTGTTCTGATCAAGATTCAGGTAGGATTCCCAATAGTCTGTGATTACAGGGGGAAGGATTACTTCTTTCTGTCCCAAGTTAAGCATGAAAGACTGTGCTAGGCACACCACCTTCCCTTTTTAAGTCAATAAAGAGAAATTGAAGCCTGCAGAGGAGATTCAGCATTTAACATTGCCCTGATAAATCACTCTCTGAATTTCTTCCTAGTGACTATAAAAAGGGTCTCAAATGATGAGCTCACCCTAACTTAGACATTTATTAAATCAGTGATATAAAAATGCCTCAGATGGACCTGGGACCAGCGGAGGCTTTTCTCTTACTCTTCAAGACAAAATGTTCTGTCAGCATCTATAAACATACATGAGATTGAGTTATATACAAGGCCATTTTTTTTCCTGATTCTTTTACTGGTATACTACTTTTATTTTTCAGTGCTCAAATAGTGACCTTCAAATAAGGTCATCAATGTTTTCAGCAAAATGTAAGATTTTTTTCTTTGCAATCATAATTACCCTTAAACCCTGGTGACAGTCAAATATGTAGTGTGTTAATGATAACTAAATCGGGTGCAATGCAAAACTCCCTAGGGATGCCTAACGGGTTTGTATTAAACTTGGTTAACTACCTCTTCAAGCACACATTCTGATTTTTAAAATTATTATTTTTGACCTCTTATCTTCCTGTCTTCACTCTTAAGTCTTACTGATTTCCCTTCTCTGCTCTTTGACTCTAGGCTGATATGTTTCTTTTTCTGAGTTTTTTTTTAAAGAACTTTTTTTTCTCTTCCTGTCCTTTGGTTGTCAGTCAGTTCTGAATTCTCCAGCCTGGGGAAGACCTAGAGGAAATGCTCAGAGTTTCCTGACCCATCTGACTCTTCTTCTCTATATCACTAGATCTGTAGTGAGCTTTATCAAAGGTCTCTCTTGTGGCCTGACCTGTTTTGTACCTTTATCAATGACCCAGAGGAGGTGATGGAAACATCAAGTTTGCAGATGATGCTGGAGGGAACCAGTCAATAAACACACTTGAGGGCAGGTCTGACATTCAGGGCAACTTGGACAGGATGGGAGATGGGTCTGACAGGAACTTTATGAAATCTGACAACGAGAAATGCGAAGTCCTATGCCTGGAAAGGAAGAATTCTGTGCAGCAATACAGACTAGGCCAGGGAGTAGCCCTGTGGAAAGGACCAGTGTAACTTGGTAGCTAGCAGGTGGTGAGTGAGCATTGCAGCAAAGAAGGATAACAGCCTCCTAGGCTGTATTAACAGGAGCATAGGAGCATACCTAGTACATTGAGGTGTGATCATTCCTCTTTACTTAGCATTCCTTAGACCACAACTGTGGTCTCAGGAATTAGACCATAGTTCAACTAGATATTGCATCCAGTTCTGGGCTTCCAAAGCAAGAAAGACAGTGACAAACTGGACTGAATTCAGTAGGAGCTGCCACAAAGGTTGAGAGTAGAGGCACCTAGTCTGTGAGGAGAACCTGAAGGGAGCTAGGCTTGTTCAGCCAGGAGAAGAGAGATTCAGGTGACCTCACAGCAACCCCTTAATACTTGGGGAGAAGTCATGGAGAAGATGGAGTCAGACAACTTAAAATTGTGTATGAGGACAGGATGAGAGAAAATGGGCATAAGGTGGAACAGGAAGCTCAGACTGGTTTTAAGGAAAAGCTCTTTTCCCATGACAACAGTCCAACCATGAAACAGGTATTCTGTTTCTACAAAATTACAAAACAGGTTTTGTAGTCTCAAGGTTTTCAAGGCCTAACTGTTTAAAGTCTTGAGGCAATCTGTTCTGACTCCTCAGCTGATCCTACTTGGAGCAGGAGTTTGCACTAGATTCCCACCTAGATTCCATCCAACTTGAATTATCCTGTCAGTCTATGATTTAAGATCAATTCCTTGTCTTATATTTTTGTTTGATCTATATTGTAGTCTTTGTATTTTGCTGATCCTAACCTTACAGATTCTTACCTAGCCTTTGTCTTTCTGGCTGAGCACCAGTCTGTTGGCTGAATCTGATTACTGTCACCAAGCCAGCTCTGCCCTTCTTGCTTAGATGCTATGAGACAATATCTCTTAATAGTTGGACACTATTCTGCTCGTTTACTTTAACGTTTGGACCCTAGTTCATCTTCCCTGTGTAGTAGCCTATGTTTGATGATCCCTGATGATCCCTGCTCCCCCCAAATTAACCCTTCCTCAGTCTGCAAGGTCTCACTATCATATTCTAAAATTTCAAACCTCACTTGAAGGCTATGTAAATCTTGTAGGTTTACTTTTAGGACACAGATCACAAAATAAAATTGGTCTATATCAGCTTCTGTTATGGACTGCTCTGGATTTGGAAGGAAGTGAAGGAACTTTTTCTAATTTCTGCTGAGAAAATATTCCATAAGCTGTCTTTTCACATCTTCATTTTATACCTTTTCTCTGGTCTTTCATCTTCCTGGGAACAGTATGTAGATCAGTCTGTCACCATGGTGGGCTAACACACAGGCAGAAGCCAGCATCGTAATGGTTGCAGTTGAAGCATATATTTTTGTCAGTAAAACCCTGGATGGGAAAAACTTCAGCATTTCTGTATAGTAGAGCTATCACTATGTGATATCACATCATTATGTGCTTTGAGGAAAGATAATTAGTATATCCTGAGGCACTGTAGAAGGAAAGTGGGGAAGCAGTCTCACAGTGGGAGGGGAGAGTAAGAAACTGGAGGATATATAGGATAGTTGTAGGGAAGTTGTTTGGCTTTTGAGATAAGAAGAAACAAAAAGTCTGTCTTATTTACTCCTGCAGTTTAAATAAGCACCAGTGTGCAACTATTAGACTTCAAATATATTGTTCATCTTGAAGAGATAGTGTAGTATTATATGTTTCTCATGTTACTGTTGAAGATGGGAAGCATATATTCTTAATATGAAACTGTTCTCACCTTACCTGGTAAGTGTCTCTCAATATAAAGAGAAATATATCCCAAGATGACATTATCTTCAGTATTCAAATATAGTGATTGCTCTTTCTTGATTATGTTGTGTTGAACAAGGCTAAGTATATTTAAGTCCTATTGCTTCTGCATCCCTCTAGAAAGAGGAATTATAGGTCTGTGGTAGTAGTGGGAAGGTGGGAGGTTTAAGAGACACATGGAGGTTCTCTAGAGAGAAAAATATTTTGGTATGGCTATGTGTATTTTTTTCATGTAACAATTGGGATGCTACTGTAAAATTATCAAATATAAGCTATCAAGGGGATTTTATAATCAGAAAATCTTCCAAAAGTCCCATGCAATGCTCAGTGACTAGCTGGCCATATGAAATATGTTTTGATTAACCCTCTAGTTTCTAGAGCATAATGGAGAAAGTGTTGCAATATTGTTGTTCTTCGAGCTCCTGACAACATAAACTTCTCAAAAAATGCACGGCTACAAGCATGTCTTGTTTCCAACTTGCTACTCTCTGCAGTCTGCTTGTCTTCATTAAACAGATCTATCTATTCTACTTCCCTGCTGAGCCATGGCCTATGAAGTCTATAAGGAAAATGGCTACTGTTCTCATTTCTGACATCCCCTGAGGGTTTGGAGACCATCATTAGAAATTTCTCCCCTTGTATTGACATTGTGTGGGAGCGAGATACTTGCTTTATTTTAGTGGTAACTTTGTACTGAATTGCAATACCTTTTAAAAGGTGTTGTGGGTGGTGTTGGAGATAAAATTTCATGCCAAATTCATCAGGCTCAGAGAAATAGACAAATTCACAGATAGAAACATGACAAAATGATAGATATGTTTGGCTGAAAAGGTCGTCAAGAGAATGCATGTTGCCAATCTGCAAAATCATGGGCAGGTAAACCTAAACCACTGCTGACAGAAAGCTGTCTACTTAGCTGCTATAAATCCTAAATTGTGGAGACTCCACAAGCATCCTATGCCGCCAGGCTCCAATGAGTTTCTACACTTTTATTTGCAATGCCTTCTTATCAGGAAAATTAAAATCTTTGCTGCAAATGAAACATCTTTCATTTTATCTTTTCCTTAGCAGACAAAGAGAACAGTTTATTCCTATGACTGGCAGCAGAAAGACTGGGCAGTTTATCACAAGATATTTTGATTGTGAAGGATTGTTTGGTACCTTCCTTTCTTTCTTTGTCTGAGGGACAAGTCTGTGCAGAACTGGACATGAGCAACTAGTCTAGGATGGATAAGCATCTACACTTCTGAGGGAATGCCCCTCAGAAGAACAATGAGATATCACCAGTCTTTAGGAGTTCATAAGTTGGAAATTTGTAAATACAAACATGAGGATTTGGAGACAAGGTCCAGAGCATGGCAGTGGGGGATACTTGATACTGCACAGAGGAGAGTGTCTGTTTATGGCTGTGGTGTTTGCACAGATGACCAATCTTGTGCAGGATCATCATGTAAACTGAGCTGGTGAGGTGGAAAAGGGCAGCTTTAATCCTTTATGTTAAAGCGTTAATGCTGACACCTCCGAGCAGCTCACCGTCTGCTTCACTTGCACCAAATGCCCTTCCATTTGCTCAGATGCAGACAGGCTGGAGGAAGCCAAATGCTGCATAAGCTTCATGACACTGCTAATTGTGATGGCTGCCTGGAGTTGATGTGGTAATTAAAAATACCACAGCTATACCCAAATGGGCATTTGGGTGTTTGCTTTTACCTTGGAGAAGCAAACTGGGCTTATCATTATCAGATAAAAGCCCTCAGAGTAACATCCCGGCATATGGTACACTGAGTGAAAAGGAACATGTCAGACGCAGCATTTGGATAATGGATGTGACTCAAACTCTCCTGGAGTCCATATTTACGAGATTTGGGATCTATAATTAGATAACCAACACAACTGAAAAACTTCCTGTGTATCGTATAGCTGCCAGTTACTTTGTATTTCCAATCTATCCCAGAAGATATTTAACCCAGAAAAGTGGGAAGTATGTTTAAGTCAATACACAAAGCAATTCTGTTTATATTAACATATTCACATTTTAAGAACAACAAGATTCAGAACTCAATATTTAGAAAAAAGGGGCATTTCTATTAAACTTATTTGTGCAATTTTACTTCTACTCCTTTGAAAGTACTCAGTATTTAAATTTTTATTTATCCATAGTATAGTCTTTATTCACATCTTAGAATAAATGCAGCAATGGAAGAGTGTATGTGGAAGACTGTGCAGATTTCTGATTCAAAGGAAGA
>JAUBOD010000876.1:2717508-2752928 GCA_032353885.1 Nothura maculosa
GCAGGAGGAATTTTAGTCCTGGGAATTTTCTAGACTTGGATTGCTTGAGTTTAAAACTTCGATCATTTCTTCTTATAGGGACTTATTTTTTGATCATTTGTTTATGTGTGACTGTAAAATATATATATACAAAGTTTATATAGTAATTTCCTTGTCCTCTTTTTTTCTTTTTGGTTACTATAAAAAGCACAATAAATATTATATGTTGTTTCTGGTATATTAACACTACAGTGCAGAGGAATGAATTAGCTTCAGCCCTCACATTTTCTGTAAAACTGGAATTACAATTCGGATATTTTTGGTCTTCCTATGTATGAAATGTATTCAGCAGCATCTGGATGTCATTTTTACTGCATTGTACTCTCTGTTTTCTGTGGAGGGGGCTACTAGTTTGGCTACCCCTGTATTTTTGACCGGGGTCCATGAAAGCCAGCTTAGGTACAGAGGTTTATTGCCTTATGTGAACTACTTTGTATGTGTGATTATACTGCACCTGGACTCATGCTGGCTCTGGTATTTCATTTCTACTAAAAAGCTTTCCTGGGAAGTAGAAGCACTGGGAAGCTACTGGGAAGTAGAAGAGGAAGGAGTGCTGAGAGATTTCAGCAGGTTACAGGAACTGAGGTTCTATCCGGCACTACAAGGTGCAGTAACATTTTTTAAGGTCAGTTATCTGAGATATGGACTTTGGCAATGTTTATGGGGGGCTAATCCCCATTATCATATTGCAGTATCTGGCTAAGGTTGTTTAGGAGTGTCTGGGCTGAAGTATGTGGATATTGCTATTTTGAGGTGGAAAAATGCAAAGATGTAACATAGATTTTTGGTGATCTTAGTGAAACAGTGGTGCTCTTAGTGAAACACACTACTGAGTGCTAGGCTTTCATCTAAGGCTGCTTGCTTTGTGATCAATGCATGGAAACCATTTAATAGATCATAGTATACTGTAATTCATATTAAAAAAATGGAATTATTTAACTTTATTATACATGTTCCTACACACTATTAAAGTTATGACATGAAAATGATATATTTGTAAAATAATTTCCTTTCTAAGTGTTTGCAACAGAGACAGATTTGGCATCAGTTTAGTGCTGCAGAATGCATCAAAATTACAATCTTTTCTTCCCTTTCTGACTTCGTAGCTTCCATTTTTATCTGAAGTCCTACTATGAAGTACATCTTCTCTCTTTTAAAGATTCCCCATCCAGCATCTTTTTTTCTGGCTATCAGAGAAAATCCTTTTGTGAGTGCTCTACTGAAGTCTAGGTATTTTTGTTTGTTTGTTTGTTTTTCTTTTCTTTGTATGTGTGTGTATGTATATGTCAAATTATGAACATTTTTAAAAGAAACAAGAAATCCAAATGCATGTAAAAGTCTATTTGGGCACTTGCCTTTTGAAAGAAAGGAAGAGAACCACAAGTATGAATTGCAAGGGTACTGCATGATTGCTGGAAACAGCTCTTTCAATATGCAAAAAGCTTTTTTTTTTTTCCAGAAGATCCTTTCTTTTATAACAGTAGCAGTGTCCTTTTCACAATTTGCTTTTCCAAATAGAAACTTGTTAGACTTTGTGGCACTCTTGGGAAGTAAGTAAATGATATTGTCCATTGTCCAGCTTGACTTTGCAGATCTGTTTATAGGTAGAGTTACACAGATACCTACCAAAAGGATTTTGAGGTTAAGTTCTGTGCCAGAAAAAGGGAAGCAGAGAAGTGTGGGGTATACATCTGAGAGACCAATAGTGAAAGATATCTGAGTTTATCTTATCTGAATGGGTTCATTAACAGAATCTTTCTGTCCTGTGGAACTTGCTCCTGATGAGACATTTTACAGCATTTTTACCTAACCTTCGTTTCTCTTTTTGTTTCTCTCCACTTGTGTTTGGGTGGCAATGAACTGGAGAAAGGCAAGGGAGTTCAGGAAACTACCCAGGAACTTAAATCCACTCATGTGATGGCTTCGGTCTCTGGCAGATCCGCCTGGAAGCCAGACTACTCTTGAGTCAGTGTTGGTAGAGAGCTAATGATGCTGGTTCTCTGCTAACAGGGAGGATAGTTACAATGTGTTCTTCTTAGAGATGAATTTAAAGGAAATATTGTCCTCTCCTGCCTGTTTCATTTTTTCTATTTATTATTATTTTCTGTAGAAATGGTCAAGCTTATTTACAACTATAGTGCTGTCATGTCTATGGTGGGACATAACTGATACTTAATAAATTCCATTATAATATGGTCTAGGCTGAAGTCCAGGTAACAAAAGTATAAACCTAATTGTATTGTCAACTTGATATTCAGTTCTAGTTCAGCATTGTCATGGCAGCAGTGCCTCACTCTTTAACAAAGGAGCAATATTACCTACTTCGCTTAGCAAAATATTTAGACTTCCATAACAAATAGCAGTACCTAAATATAAAGTGTTATTATAAAATTTTAGCACCAGTAATAAAGAAACACAGTGCACCAGCAAGATAGCTGAAACTATATAGAGAATTTTGATAGTGTTGCAATTATCTCATTTGTAAATTGAGCAGGACATTGCTGATAGCAAATTTTATGCAAAGTGTTGTAGGGTTTTAAAATGACCGTAAGTAGTCAGGACATTTGCTTTGAGTGTATTGTGCAAGATGGAATAAATGGTGGAATGATTTGGGCTTTTAAAACTAGGTTGAATAAAATGCTACAATATATCCTGCATGGGTGGGCTCATTCTGACAGGCAGAAGCATTCAGGAACATAACATGTCTTGTATGACTCTGATTTATATGACTCTGTGAAGATGCCTAGGGGCTGGTTTATACACAAGCTTGCACTGTTTTAATTAAACCTGTTTTCAGTCTCGAGTTTTCAGTTCAACATAAAAGTGACTGGCATCAAGACAGCTAAAAAATATCAGTCTGGGGATTGTTCAGACGCTGCTTTATGCAACCCACTGTATGTTTCTAAGGGTGGTGATAACACTACTCAGGTACTTCATGTATGGAAAATAGAGAGGTAGCCTCCTCTGAAGTTGACTCCAGGGGGTGTGAGGGGATGAGGTTTCCGGTTTAGAAAAAAAAGTGAGATGTCTAGAGTGGTTAAGGTAGATGATCTCTCATCTGTGCAATATTCTCTTTCTGTTCACAATTGTCCTTTTATTCTTTTCACTTGAGTTATCTTTGTTTTAGAGAAAATAGGACCACAAACAGAAGCAGGTGATAAAAAAGGTTCTGGAGAAAATAAAAGGTATAAACTAGAGAAGACATGAGGAGGAATAATAGATTTTTTAAATATTTGTAGAGAAATTCAAGAAAAAAGTGATACAAACAAGAAAGGAAATTAAAAGCATAATGAACACAAAGATGTGGATGATAACTTCAGGAAGATATGGCTGGATGTCCAGGGAATGTAACATTTTGGATTTTTGAATGTGTTTGTTGACTGACCCTTGTATTTCAAGGAATTTAAAAGGAGTGAGTCAATTAACCTGGGTACTTAACCTGTTCAGAACATTCTGCCTTAGATACCCAAGTAAGAAAGGGCAAATCACAGAGACACGGAATGGTTGAGTTTGGAATGGACCTTTAGAGATCATCTAGTCCAACCTCCTGCCCCAGCAGGGACACCCAGAGCACAGGGCACAGGGTGGCGTCCAAGCGGGTTTGGGAGATCTCCAGAGAAGGAGACTCTACAACCTCCCTGGGCAGCCTGTTCCAGGGCTCTGGCACCCTCATAGTGGTGAAGTTCTTCCTCATATGCCAATGTTTCAACTTGTACCCATTACCTCTTGTCCTGTCACTGGCCACCACCGAGAAGAGTTTGGCCCCCTCCTCCCTACAAAACATGTTCTATTTCTGTATATGTGTACTCATGTGTATATGTACATATGCTATATGTGCATATATAATACATACACTACAAATAAACATATGAAATACATATTCTAATAGATTTATATGTATAGTAATTGGATATATGCACATTATCTCCTTCACCTTTCCCATATATACACAAGTACAAGCCTAAAGGGAAAAAAAGATTAGGACAAAAAGGTAAAGAGCAATTAGATACTAAAAATGCCACTTGAGATATTAGCATTGAACTCTTAATAGAAGGATTCACCTTCTCTCAACTTCCTCCTCAGTTTTAGTTCTCTTAGAAGCTATAAAGCTCTCCTGGTTTCCTCAGTGCTTTAAATTCTGCTTACACAGATGTCCAAAAGCTCCAGACACCATCTCCTGCCTCAGCCTATTTGAGATTTGTAAATGAAGTTGCATCCCTGTGTCTGGGTCTGTCAGGCCTGAGCCAAGCCACCTGGCTGACAGGATGAGCTTTGCGCAAAATGCAGAGCTCAGAGTGGTACTCACAGAGCACTCTTGAAACCGGAGCACTAATCTCAGATTCATTAGGCTTGAATTCAGTTCAGAAGGGTCACGTCTACACTGTCTCCCAGAAGAAAAACAGTAGCCACCACGTCCTGAGAGGGTTTTTGTGCTCCTGAATTGGGGCCATGGTAACATCTACATTAAGGAATGCATCTGGTCAGAGCCTGTGTGAAAAGCCCGCACATGTATTACTCAGGGCTAATCCCTTTTATGCTGACCTTCATTCTCTTCTAGGCTCACTGTGGCCCTGCTATTTACAATATCTTAAATATTTGCACCTCGCCAATTCTAGATGAAAAATTACCACGTGGATATTTTTATCCCATAAACTTGAAGCATGTGTTGCAGTTCCTGAGATGGGGACTGAGGTGTTGAAGAACTCTGAGGATGCAAACCATGGGGCAAATAATGATGGAGACCTCAATCTGATGCTATCTCACTCGTGCTGCTGCTGAAGTCTCACAAAGGCTTAGGAGGAAACAATGTGATTTACTCCAAAAAAAAAGTCCCAGGGAAAACTACAAGGAGATAGTTGGGACCCTGGGAGAGAAATGAGGTACTAAGTTCTCTAGCATTTCTAGCCTTTATGTTCAAAAGCATGTAACTAGAAAGAATGGAGAGTTGCAGTTTTATAGGTGGAGTTCTTGACAGTGAGGTTTTAGATTTAGAAATTTTGCTACGCTTCTTCCTCGTGATTAATGTTTATGATCACCCTTTGTCAGAAAGGTCAGTGCATTAAAGGTTCACAAGAATGACCAGAGGCAACCAAAAATTTGGCTAGGCTTCTTTATAGAACAAAATCCTTCCACATAGGAAAAGACTGACTGGAAATAGTGATGTAGAAAAACAAGCACTATGTAGAGAAAGTGAATAGACAGTAACTACTTAGTATAACACAAGTGTAGGGGCAGTAAGTAAAGTTACCTGGGAAATGTAAAACAAATGAGATACTTTTTCACATCATTAACTTTTGGAGCTCATTGTCACCAGATACTGTGAGAGCTAAAATTTAAATAAGATGAGGAGAGACTAGTTCTTGGGGAAAAGCTCTGTTAATAGCCTCCTCAAGATCTAATAGAAAGGACTATTAAGCATGAGGATCTAATATAACCTATTGTTGAGGAAGCTCCTTAGCTGCTGACTGCAGGAAGCAGGAAAGTGTTGCCATCAATGTGCTGTTTTGTTCTGAAGATCTTTCCCCAAACCTCTGCTACTGATTGCTCTCAGAAACAAGAATTGGGCTAAAGGGGTCTTTGGTACAATCCAGTCTTATGTTCTTGCAATAAAATCTATTAATAAACCTCAGAACTGTTACTTTCGATCCTGGAAAAAGGAAGATTCTCTTTTTCACTTTTTTTTCTTGTTGCTTGAATAGCATAGCATCTTGCTGTGCATAGTGCATGCCAGTAATCCCATTTAACTCTCTTTATTCCATGGAGATATCAAGTTCAGGACAACAGCTCTAGGCACTTAAAATACTGCATAGAAAGCCTAAGGTTTGTAAAATAATCAGAGAAAACTCCTTCTAAACTGCTTGGGGTTTAGTTGAAAAATTTTTGTGCATGTCCCAGGATGTTACTGGTATTTTTGAGCAATCTCTCTGGTTATCCTCTTCTGTAAAGCTTATTAGAGCTCCAGCAATTATAATTGTCCTCTAACAGCAAATGATGTGCCATAGTCAATTAAAACTAAGCTGAGACCTCACTGGTTTCACAAGAAAATATCTGTTCTCGCTCCTCCTATCCAACCCCAGACACATGTTCCCATGGCCTTCTTGTGTGAGCATTTTTGTGTCTATACAGACAGCTGGATCAGCAAGAGAATAACCAGAGTGGTTATTGGACTAACAGACTGAAAACAGCAGGACTAAAAAAACTGTTTTAGTATTGTAGTGTATTTAGCAGGGCTAAAACACTATTTTTTGAGAGCAGTGTAGTTTTAGATTTTCCTGAACCACTTGTGAAAGCATATCTGCCATCTTTCATAAGATCCAATTAGTAAGCATGCTTGGTCCACCATGAAGTTTGGATGACATTGAATTTAGTTAAGAACATGTTAAGAATTCAGATTAGAACTAAACAATCAATTACACAGTATTTAACTGCTTAGAGCATTAGGAAGTGGGAGATCAAGATTTTAAAATAATGTTCACACTGTCCAGATTAAGATAGGATTTGTGCAGCTGAGAAGGATATCTTTGCTCTAAGTTAAAGACATTCTTAAGAAAATCCCCTACACCCTTCCTGTTCAAGGCAGAGTTGAAAAATTTACTGGGCAGAAAAAGCAAAACAGTATCTTCAGCTTAGACATGAAGCTCCTCAGCAGGGAATAGAAAAGCAGGAAAGCCTTTTTTTGTTTGTTTGTTTGTTTATTTGTTTGTTTTTTTTTTTCCTTGATTTTTTTTCCCTCCACTAACTGATGTAAGGTAAAATGTGCATGCAGTCCTGTGAACAAGACTGGAAGCACAGTAATCTCTTTTCCCAGGTACCATATCTCTTTTGCTAGTCTTCCTTTGGGTGCCCTGAATGCTGCATGCCTGGTTGCGCAAAAATTCAGCTCGAACAGATGCAGAGGCATCTTTCCACCCAGGTGAGCCTGCAGACAGCACTTCTTGCACCCTCCAGTACTTCTGGAGGGTGCAATTCAATCCCTATTATTCTGAGGAAGACAATGAACCTAGCTTTATTATTTTCTAGTAAAGGTGCTATGCAAAAAAAAGGAGTTGGCACAGCAGTCTTCTCCTCCAGGGAAATCCAAAACTTAAGCAAGATCAGGCTTCAGGCTCCAAATCACACACTCACAGCAGTATAGGAGTTAAGTGTTAACCTAAGCAAGGGTTGCAAATGCATCCCTCCTTTGGCTCTGCCTGCCACAGCAAGCTACTGTAAATCTCAGTGCAGGAACCAAATTATCTCTCATTTTACTTGGAAAGAATTTAAGCAGCTGATGCCTCCTCACCTACTACAGTGAGGTACACAGTCATTTCACCTATGAGCCTTGCACAGCATATGTTACCTTTCCGGGGCCCCCTTTCAGGAACATACAGAAAGTTCCTGAGCCTAATTGTATGTTAGTACTGTCTGGCAACATGGGTCTGTTTTTCATATGGAAAGAGCAGAAGAATTTTAATTAAACTTTTATTGCTCAGGGTGATAAGACAGTATTCCAGTTACTATAACACCCAAATGCAGATTTTAATTGGGTCTTCAAGTGTGTCCCATGGAGTGCTGAGGGCTACAGTCTGATTAGGAAAACTCCATGATTGTCATCTTACAGATAGAGAGACTTCAAATGCAATAATGACATGCGGCAAGTCTTCCCAGTGAGTGAAGGTGCCTGTGATTAAGCTTTTGAAGAAAGTAAATTGCATGTAAGGCTTCCTATTTACCTAAAAATAAAGGCAAATAAAATTAAAGAGCTATGTATTTATATATTAGGAATAAAGCCAAGTTCATCTGTGCAGTGAAGATCTTCCTCAAACTCACTTATAGGAATTTCAAAAAAGGATGCCTATTTGGGGAATATTTATGTTTTTAAATAATGGTAATTACAACAGTAAGAAAAGAGGTAGTGGGAGGACATTATATACCCCCTCCTATTCCTTGGATGAAAATCACAAGCTTCAAACACAAGCTTATCAAAGATAAAAGGCTTGTTGTGTTGGCAACTTTACAGTTGCTTTTCAAGCCTGTCAGATAGTCATACTGTGGCATCAGCCATTGTTTTGGATGCCTCCTTCTTCTCTGAATTGGTGGGAAAGAATCTGTCATCTTTTAAATGATTTTCTTTTCCCAAATTAAAAGGAGGGCAAAAGTTGGCAGATCCCTTTCTTTAAGTGAGAGAATCCATCTATTATTTATATGCCTCTTTTAGCCATGCCACCATTGCACCTGACTGCAGAAAGAACCCAACAAGCTGCCACCCACCATATAAATATATAAATAACACTGAAAATGCTGCTTTGTATTGAATTAACGTATTGGAAATGCAAAGCTCTACCTTGATGTTGGGATCAAGGGAGATGCATTTGTGTTACTGCAGTCATGAGACAGAACCCACTGTTTTCAAAGTAATTGGCTCCCTGCTGTCAGATGCCCTGAGGAAAGTTTGACATGTTTATGTAGAACTGTATTGTCTTGCTGTATTTATTCAAAATAGGATGCTAATTATGGCTGGACCTCTGTAGTCAGAAGGGAACGTGTCTCAGCAACCCAGTTACCAAGTTTTGTATAAGGGCATGTGGCTTGTACAAGTGGACTTATGTGGTCCATGCAATGCATTTTTTTGTAGATGATTGTGTTATTTTGATTGGGAAGAGGACTTACTTACAGATTCCTCTGTGAACAAGAAGCAAATGCAAACTCAATTCTGAAAAACTTCAGCTTCAATATTTATGGTGGAGAGCTCTGCAATCCTTGTTTAGAGGAGTTTTGGAGAAGAGATATGGCCTTAAAGAGGTTCAAATGCCTCGTCTCTGTCTCGAAGCTCAGAAATAAATCTCACACACCATCTGGCAGCAAAAAGAAGCAGATTTAGACTGTGAAGAAGAAATGAGACACTGACCAAATGCTTCCCATTTAAGTATTATTCAATTCAACGGATATATGTCTTATATATCTTTTCACCCTTAGAGCTCAGATTACCTAGCAAACCTCTTTGTCAAAGTATAAAATATGGGTATATTCAGAATGCATGCTTTCAGGCAAAGCTATTGAAATTTGGAGTTAAAAAACAGTAAGAACAAAACAGTATGGTTTGTTCTGGTAAAACTTAATATGAATAACAATACAGACTGTAGCTGAAATTTTGCCTGAAGTCACAAGGCAATTATAGTCAAAAGGACCTTGAAGAGATGTGATATGAAATTTTGGCCTTCCCTGGGGATAAAACAGTTCTGCAGGAATTTTTCTGACTCACGAGTCTGTATTGAGGTGGAGGAGCAACACAGGAATTTATCAACTGATAAAAAAGAGATAAAAATGTAGTCAGTTCTCAGTATTATGGACCAAACTGTCTCCTGCTCTGAATATGTTTCTGACATTGAAGGGCATAGTCTTCCCTTATCTCTATCCTGAATCAGTGGACTTTTTTAATACACAGTAAAAGCAGAAGAGAAGCCAGAATTATGTCTGCATGAGAGTCTGTAGGTGTACATATGACCATTTTGTGACACAAAGATCAACCAGTATGGAATGGCTTATGTCCATACTACTAAGTTCGAAGTAGCCTCCGAAGCAAGGTGACTTCATGCAAAATACCTATTGGAAAAGGTGATGAGGTGAAAAGAACTGGGGGAAAAGAATTTAGCATGGGTGCCAAACAGTCCAGAATTTCTTCTAACAAAAATCAATAAATAAATAAATCCAGTAATTGGCAGTACACAGAAGCAGTCTTACATTGCTTAAGGTACTAGTATAGATACAACCATAAGCTAGGTTGTTTCTTTCAATCTGCGTTCAGAAGAAACACTTAGCAAATAGAAAGCAATCAAAGGTAAGAATCATCTGTATTTTCTGAAAGATCAGTATTGCACTTTTTCCTCCTGTGTTAAGAAAAAAAAAATCATATTTATGAAGCAATTTGAGATTTTGGTGTTATATTTTGAAGACAAACTGATTTAAGGGGTAGAACAAACTGATCAATATACCCCTAAGGATGCCGTTACTTGCCATTTTAAAGTTTCTCAGTTTATCCTTTCTGCTGTGGCAACCAACATGGTGATCTTGTGTCACTTCCATCTTTGATAGATATCTAGTGATGATTGTTTTAGCAGCAAATTTAGGATAATATTCATCTCACCAAATATTGATATGAAAAACAAGCTCTCAAAGTCAAAGCTAGTTGCCAGGGCTCTTTCTATACTTAGTGGAAAGAGATAGGCATGACAAGGGAATGACTCACACCAGTCATGCTATTTAGATTAGACTGGGATGAGTCACATTTTGGAGATGCCTGTTTTTCTCCTTTAAATAGAGGAAGTATACAGATTTCTAGCCTACAGCTAGCAAGGTATTTTTAAATATCTGGAATTAGGTATCTCACCATACTCGATCCCACCATAGTTGAAAAGACTATTAGTATCCAAAGCTGCTCAGTCGGACCTATTTTTCATGGTAAGACAAGGAGACTATCAGTATGTTTGGTTTATTTCATGCACAGTTGTTTTATTCCTATAGTGAAATGAGTTTACAGATTATGAATTCTAGAAGTGTAGGCAAAATGTGTTTATCCAGTTTTTACACATGACAAAATTTCCACATCTACTGGCTACTCTGCACATTTACAGAGGGGCTCAACATCTTTCGATAGGAATACAGGTCTTTCCAACTGCAAGTGTGATCCATACTATCCAATTTCAAATATGTAAAATGAATCATCTAACTCTAGGCTAGAAATCTAGACATTTCTATTTAATGGAGAGAAATAGGCATCTCTAAAATGTGACTCATCCCAGCCTAAGCAAAATAACATGGTTGGGGTGAGTCATTCCCTTGTCATACCTCTCTCTGTTCAGATGCTTTCTAGGAATTGGATGGAGACCACTAGGCACTGAAGGCTGCATAGTAGATATAATATTTTTATTCCAAATTCAGGTCACTACTATGAACCTGGTCTAGATCCAATTAGTGACCTTCTATAGAGGTGAAAGCCTGAACAGCCCATTGGTAATTCCCCGAGTTATTTGGTCTCCCAAAGCAATTTTGTTTTGCTTGAAGCCTGTTCTTCCAAACTACTGATTTATATTTCAGCTGAGAGAGAGAAGGATTTTAATCATTAAATGTAATAACAGCATTTGTTCAAATAGGGTAAAATCAGCTCAACCTATACCCAGTAAACAAGATAGAGTAATTGAAATAGAAGCATACTACTCCATCACTCTAGGCCTGCAACAATAATAGTTAATAGTAAAAGATGATATAACTCATCTCCTTGGAGACAGCTGAGTAATTTGTACACACACAAAAAGATTGTCTATAGTAGCTAGCTGTTTGGTTAGTCCAAGATGGCAGTATGTTTATTTGTCTCTTCATTTACCCATTAGTTTGTATCACTAATCTTGGTCCTGGGAGTAACTTTGCATGAGATTCCTGTGACGTGACAAATCACGTATAAATCCTTATACACACTCACTTGTGCTTCCATTCACTTGCATATCTATCCTGTAAAGATCAGATGATAAAATTAACTTTTGTGACAATAATTCAACTCTACTAAGCAGAACTTAACAGAGCCTGGATGTTTTTAAATATCTGAATTTCAATGTATTACATCACTTTTTCATTTTTTTTTCCTTCAAAAATAAAAAACACACATCTGGTAACTGCTGCTGGATGAACCCAGAAGCTTTCTTGGTTAAAATAATGAAACCAATATTTTAACCACTAGATATTTGTCAAGAACACTGTTATCTAAATAACAGTTAGTTTTAAGATACAGATGAAAGGTGGGATAAGGTCTAAGCACTAAATTACATGCAATTTTTAGATGCTTATTTCAATTGTCTTGCAGTAAGTTTCTAAAGATTCCTGAATAGTCTTGGGAGAGAAATGTATGTCTCTGAAGGTTTTTAAGATCTGTAGCCAGACCAGTTAACTTAGGCAGGCAGGCTCTCCCTCTAGAGGTGTTAACTGGCACTTACCTCTTTTCAGCTACTCTGTAAAGAAGTTAGAAAATTCCTGTAGAAAAGAATGCTTTACTTGAAAATTAAAAGGTAGGTATCCAAGTCTGCTGGATTAGATCATTTCCTAATATGAAATCAAAATGCGCAAGTGAGTTATTGACTCGCTTTCATTGCATTGGTTATTCTGTGGTTCCACAGAATAACTTCCTTTTACCCAATTGAATTGTGGAAGCTTTTAGAAGATTCCTTCTATAATTTAGAAATGGGCACCATGTATCTTCTGTTCATTGTTAACCATACTATTATCTAACAGCTTCATTAATTTACTAATAGACTGCATGAGCTCTCTCCACAGTACTTTGTGATGCCAGTGTAGAAAGAGTGGTCTACTAGAATGTGGATAAAGACAGAAAAAAAAAATAGAAAAAAAAAGAATAAAGATTAATTAATCTGGGCAAAATAATAAAAAAGCATGTCAAAAGCATTCAATAGGTGATTTAGGTGTGAATTAGTGCAAAGAAATTAATAACTGAGATAACTGAGATTGCAGATAACTGAGTGATAATTGAGATCAAACATGAAGTATTTTTAAGGCTGCATGTGAAAAAACAAGGTTATTGCATGGAGAAAATAGTCTCTGTAGGCAAATTTGATTTCACCTAATTCTGGAATTTGGATTCAGCTCTGGATGAAGACACCTACATGTTCTACCTTTAGACAAGATTACCTGAGAATCATTACCGGCAATGGAAATCTCTTCTTTGCAACAGTTACCCACATGCAAGTATCTACTACTACTGGAAAAAAAAACCAAAGTATTTGTGCTTGGCCTCCAGTTCATCTCCAAAAGTGCTGGGTCTTATCTGTATTATATCATATCACATCAAATCAAAAGTTCTGAATCATATCTGATACCCATCTGGATCTGCCAGATACCTTAAGGCATATCAAATTACAATAGATGACAATTCAGTAGAGATAAGAATCTTACCCATAATGTGTTCAAGGCTGGTGGCACCAAGTGTACTGAATATGCAGAGTGGTCTGCATGAACCATGTTACCAATGAGAGAGATAGTGTGATAACAAGAAGAAATAGGATGATTGAAAAGATAAAATTCTAACAAAACTTTCTGAACATGCATGCTATTAGGATTATAGAACAGCCTTGCTAGGGAAATTGCATCGGCACCAGATACTTTTAAAATTTTGATAGCATAAAGTAATAGCAACAGTGATTTTCAACTCATTTGCCTTGTAGATGCCTACTTTACATAAAGGTCTTCTGCTTCTCCCTCTGATATCTTTATTTGTCTAAATTATTTATTGCAATTGAAATAGGAGATGAATTCAACCATTTTTTTTCTGTTTATGAATCATTTTCAAGCTCTTCTTAATTTATATAGAAGTATTCATTGTGCATAAGTATTTGCCAGCTAGTTTATGAGGACAAATTACAGATGACAACCTGCTCATGAACATTTATTTCTACTCTTTATTACTCCTGAATTGTGATTAGTCATCCATATCACATGGTATTGAACTGACTGTTACTTTTTAATCAAGAAAACAATGATTAATGACGGCAATTAACTGATACTGAAAAACAAGAATAATGTGAAGTTCGGGACTAGCAAACATTTTCCAAATAAAATAGCAAACATTCAAAGACATACAGGCAACCAAGACTAGTTTCCTATGTGTTTGAGGAGGGCTAACTTAGAATGCTCATTAATGAAATACACAGCTCCTCCACATATTATTATCATAAAACCATGGTGCTATGATTCAAAACTAATTTAGGAATTCCACTGAAGCAATTTTTTGTATTTGCTCAATTTCCAGGGGAAGGATTTTGTTAACATCATATTTCCCCCTACTGCCTGCAGTACTCTTTGATGTAGCCTTTTGATATCTTTCTGAAGTTTGGTCCTTCACCCAATAAGTGTTATTTCCCAGATGTGACCAGAGTTGGAGCTGTACCAAACAAAATAAACAAATCTCCCCAAAAAATACCAAAGCAGACAAGGAACATGTATGGAGGTTACAGACAGATACTTGTTATTTTGAATTTACTTGATCCAGGTAGCCACTGTGAATCTCCAAACAATCATATTCTGGTGTCACTGCTCAAAGATAGCACCACAGATGTAACATGAACAGCTTCAAGCACTATCATCTGTTTACTAGCAAATACACTGTAGATAGAAAGCGATACATAAAGAAAGGTGAAGACCTTCTCTCTCATTCCTTTGCTTCCCAATATATTGTGACTGTCACTTTCTGAACCTCCCGAATCTTTCAGGATCTATGCTCTCCTTTGACAGGAGGTTGCTCAGATTGCTCCTTGTAATTACTGTGTGAAGTATGTGCCATGGCCCTGAGTGCCTCGCCAAGACCATTTTTATGATCCTGGCTCCCTGCCTAGATTTCTCACTTGATCTTGGACTTGTCGTATCACTGTGGGCCTACCTGGTAGTCCTTGGGCTATCAGCAGACCCTGTTCACCATATCTGGATCTGTTTCCTCATGAGGAGACTATGAGGTTGTTTGCTGGTCCCATCGAGTGTTCTTCAGTTCTTGTACAGGAGGGCAAAGCAATTAGTCAATCCCAATTCACCTTCCCACAACACATACTCCTTCATCTCTCTTTGTACCTCAATTTTGTTTCCACATCTACAAATCAGGAATAAAATCCTTTTTTTCCTCTGTGAAATCCTTTGTGATCTAAAGATGAATAGTATTATCTAGGCCTTTCCTACATCTAGACGTCAAAACTTTTACCACTGAAATCAGTGAGAGGTAGAAACCTTGCATACATTTATGAAACTGACTCTTACTATAACTATGTTATTATGAGGAAAAATAATTCTCCCTAGCTTTAATAATCTAAATAATTGGCATTTAATATAAATCAGTCAATTGAATGAGTACTTTCAGCCCACCTTGAAATCTTCATGGTTTCCACAAAGAAAACCTAAATTAATTAATTAAATGGTCAGACCTAACTCACCTAAGTTTTATGATATGTGTCAGAAAGTCAATGGCTAATTTACTTGCACCCACACTGATGAATCCAACTCTAACCTTTCAATTTACTTGCACCCACATTGATGAATCCAACATTAGCATTTGCTAATATGTAACATATTTAGATGTAAATCATTAGAATAACAAACACTACCTTGCTGGAGGTAGTTCTCTGTTTAACTTGTGTCTAAAAAGGTGCTTTGGGAAAAATGACTTAAAAGATTGCGGATAAGCTGAAGGAGAGATAATACAAGAAATCATCTTCTGTATTTAGGTGTGATATAAATTAATTCTGATACTTCTTAATTTCTACCAGATTAAAGAAAAGATGTTTTTGAATTGATAAAGTTGTTCTTACACTGCTGTGCTATAGTAATCTCAACTATATTTCAGCCTGTCACTAGGATACTGAATATAGGACATATTTAGCTCTGTGTGATCCTGAGTTATCTTCTTGAATATATTTTATTAGAGATGAGTATTTTCACTGATATCTTCCTTTTTAACAGCCTGAACCCTCTGGTACTATTCACAGAAGAATGAGATATCAGAGCTTAGTACGAATATGAGATAACACAATATTAAGGTATATCTCATTTATGTGCTTTTGGCTTAGATTATTAACTGTGGTTGTTTCAAGGAGTTGTTATAAAATTAAAACAACAACAACAACTACCAAGCTTACTCTTCAGATTTATTTCTCAAACAAATATTGTTTGGTATCTTAATGGCCTCAGTTTCTAGTGTTTAAATCTTGAAGCTGTTGTGGGTGATAACATAACGTCATAATGGCTACAGAATACACACACAGATGAGAATCGCAAATTGTATTCAGACTTTACAAGAATCTGTATGAGGGATAAAATCAATCAGAAATTGTTTACCTCATAGGGAAAACAAAGGAGTAAAAAGCAGAAGTTTTTAATGTCTTGTAAAATTTTATGTCCCCATTAAAACAAATCTTATCACTACTGACTATGTTACATTTGAGGAGTCTGAAGTAGCTTCCCTGTGGTTTTATTTCTTCATAGAACATGCTGACAGTGGATTCATGATTAGTGTTAGTGATTATGGAATGCGAAGAAAGAAGTTTGGAAAAGATTATAGAAGGTGACTACATCTGCAGTGTCTGACCAATAACTCACAATTCTCTCTTTGTTCTTGCAGGACCTGTCTCATTAATTTTCACAGAAAGGAAAGCAATCTGACTGTCTCTTGAGTATTAGGTTGCACATAGGTTTGATTTTAAACTGCTGGAGCACTGGTGTCTGTAGTGTAGGTGCTCTAAAATAAACTCTTCACTGTAAGCATAAAGGGTGAGCCTAGCCCGTGTCCCTGCAAGCTGAGTGGAATAAATGGGAGCTGCATATGCCGTGCATGATATTCATCTCACGTAGCCTTTGCTCTTTCCAAAGAAGAGTCCTGGGCTCCCTCTGTAGTACAAGGAGGGAATTATAGATTTTGGGGATTACATAGATTTGCCTGAAAACAAGGAGGACGAGTATGTCCTGCAGACAGCTGTGGAAGCCCTGAGCCTCCTGTTCCTTCTGGTCAGCTGTGGTGCAGGACTGCACCAGTGTCCACAGGCCCTGACACACTGCAATCAGGTGTGCACTGCACCACCACTATTTACTGTTTCGATAGCCCTGTGCACACTTTTCCCTCTTCGAGTTTTTAGTATCCTTCAGCAGATGTGACCTCCCAGAAATTCAGTGGAAATCTTTGATGTACCTGATACATACACTATTTTGTTCTGAGATGGTCCAGCACAATACATGCAATAAAACAACAGGATAAGCATACACCTACAGCTATAGCCCTTGGGGAGTTCATGCACAACACAGAGAACAAATATGATCCTAGAGAGAATCAAAGAAAGTCCTGGGAATAGCTAACAAAATGATGCTACTTCAGGCTCAATATCTTAAGTTTATAAAAAAAGTAAGATCAAGAGATGTCATACACTGTTGGCCCCGATTGCTAAAACATTATTGTCAAAACATACCTTGAAATGCTACAGTAGTTGTCAGGTGAAAGGAACTGAACTGGCTCTATCAAGTAAAAAATATATGGAAAATTGAATCATTCACAGTTGGAAGATTTGCTCTATAGAGCTTATAGGATAAAGAAATATTCATGATACCTGTAGGAAAGATTTGTTCTAAAGTAATTTTGCCACTTTTACTAGCATCAGAGGTGGACAAATGGAGCAGAGCAACTGCTCTCCAGTAAGTGCACTGGTGCACAAAATCAGATTGTCTTAGAAACACAGAGAGGCCACACAACTCCTCTTGACTTCACTTTTTAAGTTGAACTCCAGCTTCAGTCCCCTCTACAGTCTCATCTTTAGAATCATCGGTCATCAGCCATTTATGTTTCAGTAAAAACAGGGAAATCATCTGTGGAAGAACAAACTAAAACTTCTCAGCAGTTTCTCTATTCCTATTACAGACATTTTAGAACTTTTTTCCTTGTAATCTCCCTCTTTTTTTTTTTTTTCTTTCTGCTTTCTAAGTAACATCTGGAAGATTAAATAAGGCAACTTTTCCAACATTCTGGGAAACAAGCCACTGGTGCATGTGGATAGGAAACTGCCTGGCCTTCATAATCGGCATTGTGTTTCATATATTTCCTGGGATTTTGAATGAATCACTTGACATTACACTTGCATCCTAAGAGCAAAGGAAAGGAAAGGATTTCAGCATGTAAATCCTCTTCTCTTTTTGCAAATCTCTTCCGATTGCCTCTTTAAGTGGCCTTAGGTGGTGACTTTGTGGCTAATTGATGCCTTCAGTCTTGCAGCATTAACTCTAAAGGTTCTCACTGATCAGTCAGGATAACAGGGAAAAGAAGGATCAAGCATGCAGGCAACTGCTTAAAATACCATAACAGGAGAATCAGTGCAGGATATTCAAGAAGCCTGTGCTGAGCAATGCATCTCTTTCCCCTGGCTCCTTGCTGCTGTTTGCTGCCTTTCATTCTCTCCACTTGCTTCCATGGCATTCAGGCCTGTTTGTGTCCAATATCGCACATGCATGGAAGAATATTGGCTCTGTCATAGGCAGCAGAAAGGAATCTCCTTTGGTGTTAGAGGCCTGGCCGAAGTAGATCTCTGAAGAGCTATAAGCCCCAAAGGAGGTCCCCAACACCAGTAACAATGCACTGTGCTTATCATATGTGCAGATGATGCTGGAGGTATCAGAGTGCAATGCTCAGCACCTGCCTGCTGCTGGAGGTTGCCATGGAAAAGGATGTAGGCTCCAACTCCACACAGAGCTCCACCATTCACCCTCAACAACCACTTCAACATACAAGTACAGATACAGGCAGATGGAACATGCTGCACTGACCTGGTGCTGCTACAGGAGCTGGACCTTGAGCACCAGTGTTCATACATGCTGGAACTGCTGGCCAAGAAACAGCAGCAGCAGTCCAGTGCACTCAGGCATGACCATGCTGCATGTTTTTATTCTTCATGCTAGTCACAACAGCCCCACTTTCACACAGGGCTTGATCACAATGGAGCTGTCGGAGGATGTGCTGCCCATTTCCCTGCTGCTTCATTTGGATATTGTGAAATCAATATGTTTAAATACCTGAAAATACAGTGTAAAGAGGATTATGTCTTTTCAGTGGTGACTAGTGATAAGATAAAGTATAAATACAAACAGAAGAAAGTCTGTCTGAACATAATGGCAAGCTTTTTTATTGTGGGGGTGGCAAAGCACTGGAACAGGTTGCCCAGGGAGGTTGTGGAGACTCCATCCTTAGAGATATTCAAAACTGATCTGGACAGGGGCCTGGACAACATATTCTAGGTAACCCTGCGTGAGCAGAAGGGCTGGACTAGAAGATATCTAGAGGTATCTTCCAACTTCAGGCCTTCAGTGATTCTGACTACAGCTTCACAGTGGAGGCTGAAGACCCGGGCTCTCTACTGTTCAAGACCAACTGCCAGCATGCTGCAGGTGAGCATGAAGAATGATGATGCCCCGCTTATTACAAAGCCATCTGACTTTCTCCCAGGACCATCTACATCCAGTAGCTGCTGGACTGTAAGGTGCTGTGGGCGTTGGAGGCTTAACCTTGTGATAGCAGGGTGCATCACTCATGTCAGAGGGCTTATGGATGCCTAAATGATCACGTGCTGGTGCTCACCTCCAGGCTGCTGGCAGATGACTCTGCCCTTTCCCCTCATAGTAGGAATGAGGAGATCCATGCCAGTTTGAACCTCTCCCTGCTGGTATTGGAGGGAGAAAAAAGGTTGCTCATGGGTCCTACAACTGGGACTGGGCCATCTCCCAATAGCTTGCTGTCACTGCAAAGTCTTGTCACACTCAGTGACATTTCCTACTCCCAGGACAGTAGCCAGGAGTTCTCAGGTAGAGAAGACAAGGCAGAGATTCCTACTAGATTCACCTTGTCTACTTTTAGCATCTCTGCCAGTAATTTATTGCTGTAACTGCCATGCTGCACAATTATTTCATTTAGGAGTCTGGCAGAGCATACCTCTCAGTGAAACTGTAGTTGTAGAAGATTTTAGTTACACAAAACTCATATATGACTTGACTCATGGAAAAGAATGGAGAGGCGGAATGTGGAAACTCTCTGCATTGCTGAGTGCTTCAGTGACAGATTTCTCCATCTATAAAATGTGCAAAAATGGGTTTGTTCATCCTGTGATTCTGCTGGTTATCACATAGACAAGTATGAGGCAGATGCATTTGTGCCATGTTTATGCTTATACTAATTCTCTGTAGTTCTTGCACTTAGGTTTTTTTTTTTTTTAATCTGAAACTCTTGCTGTGTCATGCTGATATTTAAATCTATGCAAAAGAGTAAGTAAGGACATTTTTCTTTTCGAGTTAGGTCAAGTTCTTTTTTCCTTTTCATCCTTTATTTCTTTGTCAGGAGGAAAATCTTTCTTTCAATTTCCGGTAAATATACCTACTTCTCCAAATTAACCACTGGTATTTCATATTCCTGTGCTGCCTGAAACAGAAAATTTTAATGGTTTCTCATTCAATTCTAGATCAATTGAGTGTGAAGGATAGTGGAAGAAGGGGCAGTGAATTTAATGATAGTCCTTCTGGTATCAGTATAGAAGGATTAAAAAAGGTATTTTCAGAGATGATGGAAATTTTTTTACTTTACTGAGTAAGTAAAAAACTAACAACACTTCAATTTTGGAGTGCAACACCTCTTACATAAAAGTGGCTAACTGACATGCACCCTACCATTCTGCTTTCTAAAGCACTTGACGTGAACAAAGACAGGGAAATTGCAGGTTGTCTGTACTCCCTAGTTGTCTGTGTCCCTGAGCCACCACTGAAATATTTCAGGGATGTTGGACTAGATGATCTCTAGAGGCCCCTTCCAACATTGAACATTCTATGTTACACGGACGTGGTATCATGCAAAAGGCTGTGTGCTGAGTGCGATGCTAAAAACTGTTAAATCCAAAAGTCACCCAGAGAGAGATCTGAAAGTTAATGGGAAGATGCTGAGCATTGTTTTGTTAAGATTTCTTGAAGCTAAGCAGCAGAAAATTAAAATCAGACGGCAGGCATTAAAATCATCAATATTCCTAAAATGTTTGGCCTTTGGCTGTTCATGCTTGTTGCAAAGTGCCTGTCAAATGTGTATGCCCTGTAAAATATGAATGAGATGTGCAAGAAATTGAATTATTGAGTATTGATTCACAGGTAATTTGTTTATTACAGCTCATTTTGTAGAGGTGCCTGTAGCATTCTAGCGTAATTTTAGAATATAATATTATTTTTGCAAAATCAGGACAAAAATGTGGATATGGCTGTTAGTCTATTATAGTTACAATATTTTGGTAAACACACCTAATCTTCCTACCATAAATATGATATTGCTTATCCAAGTAGAATATAGCTAAAGATCAATCACTGTAAAAAGAATGTGTTATTTCTCATTTAGTAAAAATATCAGACTGTGGTTTTCTAGAGAAATTCCTCTTAGTAATATGAATGGCTTTAAGATACTGCTTCTCTTCCTGGTAACACAGTCTCTGCAGAGGAATGAGCACACATAGTGAAGAAAGCTATTGCAGTTTTTATGCCCAACATCTAAAAACAAGCAAAACGCTTCCACTGCGTTACCAAAATGGTTATATGATTATGTATTGTACTATGCCCACTTATCAGTACATACCTTAGTTTGGAAAGGCTAATTTTCATTCCCAGCAGCCACACCTGAAAGAATGTTTTTATCAAGTGAGTATTCCTAGAACTGAAAGACTGCAGAGTGTATATGAAATGGTTTTAAATCATGGGCAGACTAACTGAGAAACAGGTATAACAGCATAGAGGATTAAATCATTCTTCTTCGCTGAACACTTTACCCCTAAATGCCTCTGAAATAGCAACATCATTCTGAAAGAGCAATGAAAAGATATCATAGCGTGTCGTAAAAATATACTGGGTCCATGTTTATGTGAAAACATTGCCAAATGAGACATGTAAATAAAATCCCAGCTAGATCAAAAGGTACTTTAAACTATGGCAAAAACAATCAGTGTCTAGACAAATCATGTCTTAAATTCACCCTCCGTACTTCAGCAAAGAATCTTACCGGTCTTAGGAATTATAAAACCAAGGAACCAAGATTGCATCTTTAACTGAAGTTATGACATATCACAAAATCACAGAATCCCAGAATGGTTGAGGTTGGAAGGGAACCCTAGAGATCATCTAGTCCAACACCTTTTCTCAAGCAGGGGCACCAAGAGCATGTTGCACAGGGTCGCATCAGGCAGGTTGTGAAGATCTCCATAGAAGGAGACTCCACAGCCTCTCTAGGCAGCCTGTTTCATTGCTCTATTACCCTAATTATAAAGATGAAAATAAAATGAATATATCTAGGTGTACATCTAAACTAAAACATGTCCTGTGTTTTTTCTGTTTCTTATGAAGTATCTGCAAAGTTTTTATTAAGTCTAATTTATCATGTGGCTGATCCACTTTATATATTTTTTTTGATTTAAAATGACATATAATTGACCTCAAGTCTGTATCCTAAACAGTGCAAATAGACATTTACATCCACCTGATTAGATGAGTTCTCTACTTTAGTATGAGTAAGAGTTCCTGTGTTAAGACTCTCAGAAAATTATAAAAATATCTGTGCTGAAGGGGTTGGAAATGTAGGTTATTAAGGAGAAAACTACCCCATACGCACACACACACACACATACACACACACACACATACAAGCATACACCTCTATACATACATGTACAGATAAAACATTTCCTCCTCAATATTTCCTTTCAAATTGACCTATGGGAATTTTATGCAAGCTATGAAATTTAGATATAATTTCCAAAGTACATAATTAATATTTATTTGGAAATGTGATACAGAAATCTTAAATGATATATACATGAGAAAATAATATCCAAGAATAAACGAGATGACAGACGATGAAACTTTACTGGCCTTAGAGCAACAGTGATATTAATTAAATATTGAGAAGACACTTCTTGATCATGTGTGAAAAGATGTCACTGAAAGAAGATGGAGAAAATGAATAATTCAATAGACGAGTTTCTACTTCAAAATATTTACTCTCAGAACATGCTGAAGTACCAACAGAGCACCTGTTTGCAGTCCTTTCGGATAATGTTAATTCAATTTTTAATGAAAACCAAAAAATGAGAGCTATTATATATAGCTTGTAGCAGAAGAAGATTAATTGAAATTGGCTACTTGGCAACAAACTACTTTTTTACTATGGCATGATCCACGTTAAGATAATATGAGAACAGACTTGGTGATTCCAGTAATCTAAAGAAGCTAAATTAAAAAGGAATAGAGTCAAGATTTTCTGTCTGAAAATGCACAAGTTCTTCAGTTAGCTTCCTGGATGATTTTATAAGAAATATTTTTTTTAATAACAGAAGGACATAATTCAAGCACTTCACAACACTAAAAAAAGAGAAAAATACCCAAAGTACAATATAAATGATCCATGATCATTTATCAGCAAGTTTTTAGCAGATGAGTTAGGATGTTCTTTATGCATTACTTGGGGTGCTCAAAGCAGTCTAGGGAGTATCTACATTTTAACTGCATATTTTTCTAAGCTACTTATAGCTATTATTTACCTTTTTTTTTAACATTATTTGTACTTAACATAGGTACTTTAGATTCCTCATATATAAACTGAGATGATTCTTGAATTAAAGCCATGGATTAATCCTCTTTTCAAATTCGTATGGGCTTAGTAGAGCACAACACACAATTTTATAGGGTTTGAGATTGAATTCTCAATCAAAACTTCCCCAAATTACAAGGCAATTTGAAGCAAAATTTTCAGGGAAATTATATATGCACATGAATTTTGGTCTAGAGTCAGAAATTTGATGCAGGTCCCTCACTAAACATATTTTTCCAAAGTTTTTCAAATTGACTTCCTTTCTTTGTGTTTTTGATTTGCTTTCAGGTGTGTATATATTTCTGTGTGTTTTTGATCTGCTTGCAGCTGTACATATATGAATTCTCTTTCAGGTTACCCGAATGTACCTATGTGGTACAAATGAGACCAGGGCAAAGAAAATGTCACTTGCTTGACACTATGTCCTGCCAAAGCATCAATATTAAATAAAGACTTGATTGTCAGAGGTGAAAGCCTGCTTTAATAAAGTAAGTCAGTTTACCCAAAGAAACTTGTATGTAAAATATGACAGTTTAGTTGCTGTTTCAGTTGCAGCTGCAATGTCCCAGCTGAGACATTTATTCAACTAAGAGAAGGGTGGGATGAATAACTAGGCTTAAAAGCCACTAGATTCATCTCAAGGGAAACAGCTGTCACTTTAGAACAGAACCCTCAGCTTCTTTGAAGCATATACATAACATTTACTTTAGGTTGCTCTAGTAATTTATCTTAGCTAGAATTCAGACACAAAAGGTAATAAGTAAGGCTGGCAATTTACATGTACTGACAATGACAAGAAGTAGGATCCTCCAGGGGGCAATTCAGAGAATGCAAGTTAGATACTAAAGTAACTGAAAATGGATGATATGGTTACCTCCTTTTGTGCCTCTTTTTTTTTTTTATTCATTAAGGGGAATGATAGTATTTCTTTTCTTGTCTCCTCCTCCCCCACTCCTTTCCTTAGAAATGATTTTTTTTTTCGAGTATGGCATCCTTGGAAGGCACAAAGGCAATTTAAAATCCCGTATTTCCTCTCAGTACTCTATGTTCTAGGAGCCAAATGTCCTATGAGTAACGTTTACTGTGAATGAATACTGCACTTGGTATTCACATTTATGCATTTTAGTATCACATATATGGAACTGAAAATAGTTTTTTGCTGTCTACTGTAAGTGTTGGTTTGATAATTGACTTGTTTGAATTTTGATGATTGAACTGATATCTTCACAGAATCACAGAATGATTAAATTTGGAAGGGACCTCTAGAGATCAACTAGTCCGACTTTGTTGCTTCAGCAGGGACACCCAGAGCATGGGGCACAGGGCGGCATTGGGAAGATATCCAGAGGAGACTCCACATCCTCCCTGTGCAGTCTGTTCAAGGGCTCTGTCACCCTCACAGTGAAAAAGTTCTTCCTCACATGCAGATGGAACTGTGTGTGTTTCAACTTGTATTCACCACCCCTTATCCTAACACTGACCACCACTGTGAAGAATTTGACCCCTTCCTGCCTACATTCTCTCCTCAGATATTTGTACATGTTTATAAGATCCCCCCTCAACTTTCTGTTCTCCAGGAAAAACAGGTCCAACTCCCTCAGTATTTCCTCGTACGAGAGATGCTCCAGTCTCTTAATAATCTGGTTGTGCTCTACTGGACCCTCTCTAGCATTATCATGTCCCTCTTAAACTGAGGAGCCCAGAACTGCACACAGTACTCCAGATACAGCCTCACCAGAGCTGAGTAGAGGGGCAGGATCACCTCCCTTGACCTGCTAGCAATGCTCCTCTTGACTCAGGCCAGGATCCCATTGGCCTTCTTGGCTGTGAGGGCACACTGCTAACTCATGGTTAACTTGTTGTCCGTCAGGACTCCAAAGTCCCTCTCTGTGGAGCTACTCTCCTGCAGGTAAGCTCTTAGTCTGTACTGATACCTGGCGCTCTTCCTCCCCAGGTTCAGGACCCTGCACTTGTCCTTCTTGAACATCATGAGGTTCTTCTCTGTCCAACTCTCCATCCTGTCCAGGTTCCTCTGAATGGCAGCACAGCCTTCTGGAGTGTTGGCTACTCTATCCAGCTTGGTGTCATCTGCAAACTTGCTCAGGGTGCACTCAGTGCCCTCGTCTAGGTCATTGATGAACAGGTTGAATAGCACTGGGCCCAGTACTGACCCCCTTTCCTGCTAGGACCCTGACCCAAAGGACTGCTCCAAGGAGCATCCCTGAAGATGCCAAAGTTGGCTCCCTTGGAATCCTAGGGCTGCAAGGTCTTCTGAGGAAGAAAATATTTCTGAGATAGATATATTGATCATTTATACAAAGCATAAAGGCCACTAAGAAATCACCATCTCATTGGGCTGACTGTAAGATTTGAGGAATCAATTCTTAACCAACCTAACCATTGCATGTGGACTTGCAATTGCAGTGCTAGATACTATGGCAACAGGCTCTGCAATAAAAGCCATGAATCAGACGCTGCCTATCCTGTCAGTTGCTTTGAATACAAGGCACTAATTGCTAAATATCTGTGCCTTCACCATATGCTCAAAGGTTCATTAACCTCAATGGAATAGCAGACTCATTAGCAATCCACTTGTCTGTGGATTAACCATTCAATGCTGATGAAGACCTATGTTTGCCCAGGGTAGGTTACATTAGCTCCATGTTTCCTCAACAATTTTATGCTTTGGGAAATCATAATATCTTTGAAAATAAATTTACATAATCTTTCGCCTATCAGAGCTCAGGTGGGTTTCAAGAAGGCTTTGCAACTACTGTGTAGAAATTGAGATCAAAGTGAATTTTCTCCTAAAGCAGATCAAGGATACAATTATGATTCTGATTGTTTTGCCTTTATATGTCATCTGCTTTAAATTCTGGCTTAAATTCCAATGACAGTCTAGGAATGTGAGAGATTATTTTTGTTGCTGCTGTTTTTTTCAGATCAAGATTTAGGTTCTGGCAAGCTTGCTCTAGAACTGACTCTGAGGTATTTCTGTTTTTCAAATACCTATAAAAGACAGTAAAAAATGAAAGCAAGGCTAAAAAGTAACTCAAACTATTTAGTTGAAAATTGTGGTGATAATTTTACTTCATCCTTTCTTTTAGTTTACTACTTATTTGCGTCCTTTTCCTTTCACAAGTCTTGGAGAAGAACCAACAGCAGTATCCTTCAAAAGCGATATACTGCAAAAGCGGTCAATGACTGAAGTCTCTTTTCAAAAACAAACTTGATATAAATCTGAGAAATGATCTAGCAGTAGTCAACTTTGGATAAACATAGGACTGTAGCTAAATTAGAAAATAAAATTATATTCTTATTACTTGAGGAAAGTGATCATTAAAATAAAAACTTGCATAATGTATATATATATATTTTTCTTTGGTTGTTATAAAGAACTCTTTTGACTTTATGTAATTCTTAGTGTCTTTATTCTTGCTATGCACAGAGTAAGGTAAATGCATGTTGAGTCAAACTTAACAAGTGTTAAGTTGAAATTTAGGATCCCATTTAAGCAGAGTGGAATCTTTGACTGAGATATCAAATTTGTGCCTATATTTTGTCTGCTTCATAAAACGATTTTCTTAAGATCGGTAGCACAAAGGACGCTGGTCTTTTTGGGAGGCTTCAGAAAGAGAAAAACCTTGTTTGCTTAATTTTGGACATCTCATTTGTCCAGGCAAGCTCTCTGTCTATGGTCTTTCAATGATACCTACCAGTTTCTGGTGACTGCATGAAATTTAGCCAACTTCACTCCAGTCTTCAAAAAGGGCAAGAGAGAGCATCCAGGAAGCTACAGGCCATTCAAGCTCAGCTCTGTCCCTGAAATAGTCAGCATGGATTCACCAAGGGGAAGACATGTTTGACCAACCTGATAGCCTTCTATGATGGGATGACTGGCTGACTGTGAATGTTATATACTGTGACTTCAGCAAGACTTTCGACATCCTCATAGGAAAGTTCTGGAAGTGTGGGTTAGATGAGTGGATAATGAGCTAAATTGAGAATTGGCTGGGATGGCAGAGCTCAGAGGGTCATGATGGGTCCAGTTGGAGGCCTGTGGGCCTTCCCAAGGGATCAGTACTGAGATCAATGATGTTCAATTTCTTCATCAATGACTTGGATGAGGGCACAGAGCAAGTTTGCATAGTTACTATGTGGGCAACTATGGACATTGCAAGTTTGAGTGGAGTGGCCAATGCTCTGGAGGGCTGTGTTGCCATTCAGAGGGACCTGGACAGGATGGAGAGTTGGGCAGAGAGGAACCTCATGAGGTTCAACAAGAATGAGTGCAAGGTTCTGCATCTGGGGAGGAATAACTTCAGGTATCAGGACAGACTAGACCTTCAGAAAAGCAGCTCCACAGAGCTGACACCAAGTTAATCAGGAGGCAGCAATGTGCCCTCATGGCCAAGGAGACCTATGGGATCATGGGCTGCATTAGGAGGGTTCTATGAATTTAAGGAGCATGTATTTTAGGAGCAATGTTTCAGCAGGCACCTGTAGATTAGGTGCAAATAAAATGCTTAAATTAGGCAGATTGGCTCTCATCAGATTATTATCTGCCTCTAATCACCTTTTGAGACATCTTGATAACTCAAACAGTAACCAGGAGAGAACACAGTTTGGTTTTATTTTAAAACTAATTATATCCTAACATAACATACTCCACTATACTTCTTTATTTCACAATCTGGTAATCATATGAATGATAAACCTTACATAAATAATACATGTAGATGTGAATCAACAAATGAAACATGTTTCATCCATTTGTCTTGAGAGATTTATGATGGATGTCTTGATGTCTAAGGGAAGCTTTCAGAGAAAAAACTGAAATCTGTTCTGGTGTGTGGAAGAAAGAACATGGCTACATCTTTGCTGATAAATTAGGTTTGTAGACCTGTCTTCCTATATTGATAAAATACTAGGGCATCTTCTATGCCCTCGTTCTCTAATTCTGTCTTGAAATCTGATTTCCACGCTGACTTGGGTGGAACTTTCAATAAAGAAAATACAAGCTAACTAAAGCCACAGGCAAAAACTCTGAAATGGACAGAAATAGTAGATTTTTTCAAATTTAATCTTGCTCACAAACAAAACTATCACAGAAAACTGGGTCAGTTGTCTTTTTACAAGTTCTGTATGACACCAAAGACAGTTATATATTTCTTACAATAGGGTATTTTTTTAAATATACCCAGTATGTTACCAGTAGGGAAGCTAATGAGTCGTTTCTTTTTCATTCTTTTGCACAGGCGCATACAGGTGAGATTGCTTGTAAATAATATCATCAACTTCATTCATTAAGACATGAGCAATCTCATGTCTTAAGAGATAACTCCGAAGTATTCCCAAAAGTGTGAAATATGACTGTGCTCTATCTTTCTAAAAAGATGGTTTCTGTTAAGTCATTGATTTTCCGCAGCCCTTTGAGTGATGGCTTGAGAGACTTTGCTGTGTTGTAATTAGCTGAGGAAGAGGCAAATCACTTTTAAAGCTAGCCCATACATGCATTTGCTATTTGTAATATGCATGAAAATTAATTACAGTTTGAATTTACTCAACACAAAGAGAAGCTAGTGAATCACAATTTGCAGTTCATTGAATAAATGTCAGTTATTGATTTCTGTGGTTGAGTACTAGTGAGGTAATGCCATGTTTGCTACTCATTAGAGGTGGCACAGCACAATATATCATAAAATGTAATTAGAGGAACATCAATCATTTAAAATATGCAGCAAAGATTAAATATATTGCTATGCACAGAGAAATGAAAGGGCTCATTAGCAACACAGTGTAATGTGACAGCAAGAGAGAGCTTGATTTTCAAAAAAGGAATCTTCCAGTGTGTTGAAGATCATGACAGACCTCTTCTTCATATTTTAATTAAGGTTTTAATCTGATCTGCTGCTAGAGCAGATGAACTTTCATGCATGCCATTCTGTCAAAAACATTTATGGTAATATTTGTTAACTCTTGATGAATAGAGCTTCTCATTAAGGTGCTTTTAAGATTGGATTAATGTCTTTTTGAATGGAGTATTCAGTTTATCTTTGCCAAGTTCTGAAATGGAGTTATTTGATCACAACTTACTCCAACATGTCTTCATGATTTTTTGGTAACTCACTCATGTGGAGAGACACTGAGTCAGGACAATGAGAAGCAGGAAGGAGGGATAAATCAGGGCTTTACCTTACTGTAAGTGAACTCCCTCAATGTGCTAGTGAGAAGAGAGCTGAGGAAAGGTAAGATCCTCACATTCTCCTTATTCTTTCCCTTGTATTCTTTAGGAATGTAAGTAAAACTTCACTAAGGGTGGTTCTTGCAGCTCTATAAAGTATGATTCTAGTCTGTGAGTTGTTAGAAGCATTTGAAAATTTGAAGACCTGTAGAGAAGGCTAATTTTAGCTCCCTATGCAGTTGAAGGGATCCCATTCTTGTGAATGATGTGAAAATGATCTCTTTACCCCTGCCTGCAGAGTCCCTTGTCTGTTCTGCCCCTTTCATCTGGGCTGAGGGCTGAAGCAACAGTTGAGAAGAAAAGTCTCCTAGGAGTAGAAACACTACCGAATAGCTTTGTTAATTCAGTAACTTGAAAAGGTTTAAAAATTTCCTTACCTGAGGGGGGACTATATTTTATATGTAATCTAGTTTTAGAAATGTGGCTGAGAAAGGGCCTCATTATATCATGTGCTGAATGAGAATGAGAAGCACAGCTACTAACAGAGCCCTCCTGTCCTTTTAATGGTTATTAGGTTTTCTGATCCTGACTGTTATCCTTAGATGAGGTAAGCCACACTAAAATTTTCTTCACATTGAAAGGTTCTAATTCTCAGATATCCTTTCTTTCGCTCTCCCTTTCTACTTTTAAGGAAATAAACATATAGACAAACAGAAAGTAACATATTATGTAGATTCTAGACACAAATATATCCTTTCTCTTTTTCTGTTTTTATTTTCTTCTCTCAGAGATACATCTGTGCAGTTTGCCTAAATTACTTGTTATTACAAAAAAGAAAAATTCTTAAAAAAGGCTTAGTTGATGTCCCCTTGTCCCGGGAGCTACCCTAGGTTTTTTACTCAAATTTAAAATCAGCTCCTGGACTCTGCCTCTCTATGAACACTTATACTGATGCCAGGCCTTGATTCTTGGAGTTTTTCAGAGTACTTTGTGAAGTAGTGAGGTCTTCAGCTCTAGACTAGCTCATCTCTAGAGACCAGACCATCTCTAGATTATTTTTGTTCATATCAAATTCAGTCCGAGAAGCTGTATCTGAAGAAAATTACAATTCTATCAATTGGCTTCACTTTTCTCTACCTTTTTAAATGAGCCATGCCCCATCATTTCTGCCTCAAGTTTTCCATAAAGCTGCTGATTCCTTGTTCTATGCCCATAAATCTGAAAAGGAAAGGGTACTAAACTAGGAAGGAAACAGGATGGTGCATTGCAAATTGTAAGATTCTAGGAAAGTAATATTCTGGTTCCACTTGCATTCCAAGCATCATCAGGGAGAGATGGTCTTATTTAGATTAACAAATCCTAGATTTGCTTTGACTGTATTGGCTGTTTTTGTTGTTGTTGTTTGGTTGGTTTTGACATTGGAGATCATGCTATAGATCTATTGAACAAATCTTTGCAGAAGCTTGCCTATTTGGCAAGCCTATAGAGAGAGGACATATAGTTTTGATTCACTTGCTTGCTACTTATTGTACTTTAGGCATCCTAATGCTTCCAGGAAGGGCTTGAATCTTTTGTACCTCCTGTGTAATGTCCACCAGCTCTGTGTGGAGGCCCTCTAAACTGGGAGAAGATGCCAATGTGTGAGTAGTTGGATTAAGCTCTAGGGGTAAAGGGAGAAGAGCTGAATGATACCTAGATCTCCTCTGTCTTCCATCTCCATCTAAGCTAGTCACTTTATTTTCCCACTGTAGTCACAGGAGAGATCTGTCTGATCAGTTTTAGTTGTCTATCTGAGATGAGACGAATTTTGGAAAAGATTAATCACAATCTAATAGTGCTTGCTTCTCACCACTGACTATATAGGCTGCCCAGATGACTGTCTTGCATACATAGAGCTTGCATGCTTATTTTCAGAGATTTTAGGATAATACCATGCTAAATATTTACAAATAAATAAAACTGTTCTCTCTCCTCCCCTCTTTTTTTTCTTTTTAGAGCTACTATTAGAGATGAAATTAATAAAGAAAAAAAATATAGAGACAAAATATTTTTACTGATTACTACTTGGTCTATTTCTTATAGAAAGACAATGAATACTTTTCGTAAAAGCGTGTCCACTTAGATCTAATCTTTATGTTGATATGTAGAAAGAAATACAGAAAAAAAATATATATTTAGGTTTCATTTTTAAATGTTGCCACAGAATCTCAAAAGCAATGCATTAATAACTTTCCTACATATTTTTCTTCCTATGTTTGACAGCTAAATAGTAGTAAGCAAAGAAGCATTTGGGGAAAAAATGGGTCTAAACAATTTGTTTCACTGATATATGAATCTTGAGAAAAAAACTGCCTTCTGCATCTTCACCACATGTATAGATATACTACTACCCTTAAGAGGGAGGTGTGTCTTTTATTTGCATTTTTTTCTCTGCAATGTAGCTCATCTTCTTCCCAATGTCTATGACTTTTAATCTTTGAGATGTTTTCTCAGATATGTACAGAAATACGAAAGAGCAGTGGATACAGAAAGCCCACTTTCTTGAGTTAGCATGGAACTTGATCTGGGTTCAAAATATACCATTCTATCTTCAGTGAGATCAATGGCTTTTCCTTCAAAATTACAGTTCTTTCTCAAGTGCTTACTGAGTTGGAAGAAACTGACCTACATAGGTATCTTGACATTTAACATCAGCAAGCCAAGATGTTTGCTGTAGTCTTGGTAGGACAAATGAGACAAATGAGTTTTTCTTATGCCTTTGTTCTATTTTTGACCAGAGTTAAATCTTGTGGTATTCTTGGAGTGTGTAAGAGACATTAGCTAAAATCATAGTGTGAGGAACTGGATGCCAGTGGGTTCAGTGGTTCTTTTTCCAGGAAGAAATGAAAGTTACATATACTACTATCCAAGAAAATATTCTGATTTATTGACTGGAGTAATTTTAAAGATTTATATTACAACTGCTTTTTTTATCAAAAACATTTATTGATAGAGGTAAAATTAGAGAAGAGTGAGAGTCTTTAGCCTAAGGACTAGGATTCTAGGTAGTAAATTGATCAAACTTTTGTTTTGAATATAGGTGTCATATAGCACATGAGGAATGTAGATTACTTGAAGGCAAGGATTACTTGAAGACAGACTTGTCCTGGCATGCTCATGCAAATTAAAGCAAGGCTTAAAAATGAGACAAATTCTACTGTTTTAGAATATAGGGCAGAGGGTGAGGTTTTGTAAGCCAGTGAGGTCTATTGGCTGCTACTTACATCTTTGTCTATTTTTGTTGTAGCATTGTGATTGTGCACATTGATAAGACTATGGCTTGATAAAGGAAGCCAGAGAAAACTCCTTATATTGGTGTAAACTAGGATTGAATTATAGTCCTTCTGACTCTTTCTGGGTCACTATCTCTGCCTTGAGACTACCAGATGAACCATTTTTGCCTACTTTTATTCTTAGCCTGTTTTTGTCAAATTTCCCAGTGTATTTGAGGCTTAGCAGGCAGCAGAGAAATTTTTAAATTTGAATTTTCAAGAAGTTGGACAATTACAAGTCACCAGAAAGTATTGTGCAAGCAAAGTAGGAAATTCTGAAAGCTTTGCTTGTAACATAGCTATAATATTTTATATGCATGTATAATGTACATCTGTGGTGTATCAGTCAATAACAGGGAAGGAAGAACTGAGTAAATTGATTGCCTATACAAATTTGGACCCAAGACAGTAATTGCACAATTAATGTGAACTGCACAGCTTTAGCTGAAAACTTACAAGCCTCATCTACTTAGCAATACACATTTAAATAGCATTTCAGAATTCCAGGGAGACACTGCAGTGTATGAATAAAATAGCATTAATCTATGTCTAGTTGAGTTGAAAGCATAAGCCGGAATATATGAATTTATTTAAAGCAATTCACAAATGTGCCCTAGTGATTCCTTGCAAAGTTAGCCATGTAGAGAACCTTTGTTAGTTTCCTTTTTATCTTTATTTTCAAATAAAAGGAACAATTAAAGAAAACATTTAGCTGAATACAGAAGAAAAGGCAAGGTAGAAAAGACTTCGAGGCAGCAAATCTTTTTGTATCATTCAACAGGCAGCAGAGAGAACTGGCAGCAGGCCATCTTTCTCCATAGGTGAAAGCAACAGTCTGAGCTCCACTGAACAATGACTTTTCCTAATTCATCAAAATTACTGTGACAACTCCACTAAATAACTTTCTCTTGGAAGCATGTGGAAGCTTCAAATGTATTATTAGCTCTGAAAATTGTTCATTTGGTGAGGTAGTCTACTGGTTACATATCGAGCTGCAGAAGAGTGAACATGAATGCAGTTGGTCATGGACTTGAAAAAGATTTTTAAATATAGTGACTGAATTTCAGAAGGCTCTGTAATTCTTAATTCCCACTTTCTGTATTTGCAAGCAGAACAAAAATAAAGCATTCCTTCTATGCTGAAGACACAATATTAGCCAAATGCAAGGTTAAATTTGATCCAAGGCCAGGATTTAAAAATCTGCCCTTATTATAACATCATAGGATCTGTGGGTCATTCAGATTCCAAAGGACCTTAGGAACTTGGACCCAACCTGCTGCTCCAAACAAGGTCAGCATTATCTAATTTCTTATTTACTAACTAAATATAATCAATTGCATAACCCTTACTTGCTCTCAAATGTGCATTGATGTACTTTGAGTAGGAGAAAAGGAGAGAGGGAGAAAGGGAATATGAGATAATTTGATAGGAACTGGGCAAATTGATATAAGGGTAGTGGGATTAATATCAGGTATCATTAGACAGCGTATAGCCTCATGATTAGTTTAAGTTAATTCTACATATTAATGCTCTAGACAGTGGAGATAATTCCAGAGAATGGTATGTAAATGTTGAACATAGATTAGATGATGAAACCAAACTGATGGAATCCAGGCACTTCGACATACATAATGATATTTAGGCAGTAAGTCTAGGTACCTAGATTCCAGTAGTTGGGTTTCATCATCTAGCCAGTCAGAGGAGATCAGCCCTGCCTTTGATATTGACTTAAAGAGTGAATGGATCTTTTCTGTATCAGACTATTTGGCTGGAAAGAAATCAGATCAAGTCACAACTGTGACTTGAAAGAATTACTGACACTGAGATTGACAATTTTTTTTTCAGATTCTGATATCTAAACATCTTTTTCTTATGTTATTAATACTTGTCAGGGCCTATTGTTTGCTTGGATATTAATTTGATCATTATATTCATGTGATGAATTGATATTAATTCACTTATATTCATATTTGATTACCATATTTAATTTAATAGTATTCTAAAGCAAGAGCAGAGCGAAGAAGAAGCTGGAAGTTTCCTTTTAAGAGGACAGAGTGTCAGATTGAATGAATAGATACCGCTTTCTTTGTTGTTAGTTTTTAGAACAGCAAGAGGAGATGAGAAACAAATCACTAAGCCTTACAATTGCGGTCTACATTTCCCCTCCTGCTGTGAGGTGGGGAAATGAATTCGACCCTAGACATACAATTTTCAAGCATGCTAAACAATTCTATAGTGACATTTTTAAGACGTCAATGCACACTATCTGAGCTGGAATGGAAGATAGACAAGCTTCCATTGTAATTTGCCAAATTTGCCAGTCTCATACTGAGAAGTGGCTAGCTTTCTTTCTTCAGGAATCGAGATGCAGAGCGAGTTTTGCCTTTTCGATTGATATTTTGCAATCTGAGCTCAAAGACATTCAAACAATGGTTTATATAGCTTTATTTAAGGGACTTGGATTCCCTCCCTTGCCTTCCTTTGCCTTACCTTCCCTTGTCTTCCTTTCCCTTCCCATAGATGTCTCTTGATCTATATGGCAGGCCTAGCTGTAATCTAAAAATAAAACAATACAATGCATGGAAATTAATATAAAAGATAGTTTGGCAGAAGAAAGACATGATGATGCTCAATAAAATAATATAAAATAAAGAAGAGAAGAGAAAAGAGAAGAGAAGAGAAGAGAAGAGAAGAGAAGAGAAGAGAAGAGAAGAGAAGAGAAGAGAAG
>JAUBOD010000883.1:0-14320 GCA_032353885.1 Nothura maculosa
GGCGGCGGCGGCGGGCGCGCGGCTCTGCCCCGTGTGCGGCGAGGCCTTCCCGAGCCGCAGCGGGCAGGAGCGGCACCTGCGGCTGCTGCACGCGGCGCAGCTCTTCCCCTGCAAGCACTGCCCCGCCACCTTCTACAGCTCGCCCGGCCTCACGCGCCACATCAACAAGTGCCACCCGTCCGAGAACCGCCAGGTCGTCCTGCTGCAGCTGCCGCTGCGCCCCGCGTGCTGAGCGCCCCGCGCGCGGAGCGCCCCGGTCCCGCCGCCGCCGATGCCTTGGACTCTCTTCATTCTCCGCCGCTCTCGGGAGGAGGAAAAAAAAAAAAAAAAAGAAAATGTTTTTCTCTTGATTTTTTTTCCCTCCCTTTTTCTTTTATTTTTTTAAAAGGGGGGAAAATGCTGTAGAAACTGCCTTAACTGTGACACGCCGCCCGCCCCTTGTCCCGTCCCGCCCGTTATATTTTATATTATTATTTCTCTCCCCTTCCCTCCGTGCCCCCAGGTAGTTCCACTGGTTTGACTTTTTGATCTGTATATGTTGGTGGGGTTTTTTTTGAGTAATTATGTTTATTTATTGGTTATTTATTTATATTGATTACGGAGATTCGGTTAATTATTTGGCCGCGGGTTGTTTCCATGTGCTTTTTTTTTATTCTTTTTTTTTCCTTTTTGTCTCTCGCTCCCCGGCGCCCTCCTGCCATTTCACTGTGCTTTTTAGAAGATCTTTTCCGTTTTTCTAAAAGGATCTGCTAAAAAAAGAAAAAAAAATGAGGAAAAAAAAGAAAAAAGGTTTTAACTTTTATACCTAGAATAACACACAACCGTGACCGTTTTATCCTGCGCAACCGACAGCTCTTACTTTTAGATGCAATCTCTTTTTCTACACACATTATTTTCGTATCCGCTAGCTATTTATAGAGCGCTTCGATAGGACCGTTCCGACTGTATAATTATTTACTATTCGGAAATAAAAATATTTTGCAGTTGACGCGCTCGGCTCGCGGGGCGCGGGGGCTGCGGGGTGGAGTGGGGGGGTTCGGTACCGCGGGCGGGTCGAGCCGGGAGAGGGGGGGACACGGACGGTGCCTCCGCGGGCGGCTGCGCAGGGCGCTCAAGGGCTGCGGTTAAAGGGGGCCCGATGGGTCGAGCGCGGAGCGGGGGCCGCCCGGACGTGGAGCCCCCGCGCAAGAACCTTCCCCCCTGTGCCCGAACATCCCTCCTGACCCTGAACATCTCCCCAACCCTGAACATCTCTCCTGACCCTGAACATCTCCCCAACCCTGAACATCTCTCCTGTGTCCGAACATCCCTCCTGGGTACCAACATCCCTCCTGACTCTGAACATCCCCCCAATCCTGCACATCCTCCCTGTGCCCGAACATCCCTCCTGGGAACGAACATCCCCCCAACCCTGAACATCCTCCCGTACCCGAACATCCCCCCGACCCCGAACCTCCTCGCCGTGCCGCGCGCACAGCCTCCCGTGCTGCTCCTCCTACGCTGTCCGGTTTCCCCTTGGGAACGGTAGGAAAATAGTTCGCAAACTAGTCGGGATAGGGAAAGGATTTTAACGCGCGGGGAGACTCTCTTGCTCGGATGTTCCAGCAACGTCGGAGGCTGCTTGGGGCTCTGTGCTGCAGACCCGCAAGAAGAGGCGACAAAGGACACGCTAAACACTGTACTTCAGCCCCGCACCGGAGCGACTCGACGTTCCCCTGGGCAAAGAAGGGAGTCATCGTTTCGTTTTTCTGTTTTTGTCCTTCACGAACTAAACGTTTTCCAGTAGCTTGAAAGAAAAAACAGCAGCTCCTGAGAACGCCCAAGAGCCGCCGCTGGCGGGCACCGGAGCCCGGGAAAACGCCGCGTGCGCTGAGGCTGCTCCCGCGGCGCCCGCCCGGGAACGAGCCGGGCCCCGGGAAGGAGCCGGGCCCCCCGGCCGCCTCCTCCTCCCCGACGGGCCCGGGAAGGGAAGGAGGCCCCGGGAGCGGAGCCCGGCGCCCGCCTCGGGAGGGGAGGGTCCCGCGAACCGGGTCCCTCCGCGTCTCATCCGCCCCGGGGCCGCCCCGCGGGCCAAGCGCCGCCAAAGGAAATGTCAAGATTTCTGACATCATCAGGAAAATAATTTTTATTGGCTTTTATTTTAAAAGTCTTCCCTGAATTAGAGATTTACATTGCTCTAAAGAGAAAAATTTAGCTTTATTCAGAAAAAAAAAATGCCCTTGACATCAGCTTAGATGGTTATTGGATAACCAAGACTAAGATTACCTCTCCTACTCAGCCATGAAATACAGTGATAATAAATTAAAATACACATTTTATTTCCTAATTTGCCCTATGGACACACAATCAGCAGAAGGCAGAGGCAAAAATTTCAAGCGGGAAAATCAGGGCGGCTGCCACCAAAGAAATGGATATTCTAGGGAGCCACCAGTGATATGCCAAGCCAGCGTGACGCTCCTGTAAATATTTATCCAGCAGAATTCCTTATTTACAGGGCAGCGACGCAGGCTGCTGCTGACATGAAAGGAGCCAGACGTTCACGTTAACACATAAGTGGAAGTGCAAAAAAACCCGGGGGGCCCAACGGTGCATTTTGCTTCACATAGAAATGAATCCCCTTGGAGAAGGAGCCCTGTGAAGCTTCGCACTGTGTGTCCACACAGGGCAGCACTGGGAGAACGGCCCCCAACGGAGCAGGAAGCAGCGGGCCCAAGGAGGGGCAGGAAGATGAGAGGTATCGGACACAAAACGCATCTGGGATGGGAGAGGCCCCTGCCTGAAACGTCAGGGCAAAAGGGAAGCCCTGAGCAGCACCCGCGGCCCCTGCGGTGGCGGCTCTTGGGCTGCTCCTTGAGCACCAAAAAGGGCCCGGCAGCCCCAGAGCCGCCGGAGCCTCCACTTCCTGCTGCACCGGCTGCGATTCCCACCCACAGGTGGATTCTCCCTTTCATGGACACCTGACTTAGGCTGCTGCAGCACCATGGCTCCCGTTTGCCTTATTTCTATAGTGCTTTTTATTTTATTTATGTGTAAGAAGTTTTCTCCTCTCAGTGCTGAGGACTGAGCAGGCTGAAGGGCTGCTCCGACGCAAAGCCAGGATTTGCCAGCAGGACACGCATGGCCTGTGCTCAGGGGTGCTCAACCCGACCCGGTTCTGCCTGAAGACACTTCCATTTGCAGGTGGCTGCGCGATGTCCCGCTGGGATGCGGTGGCCGCCCGGGCTCCCTATGCGCCCCAGGTCCTAGGGCCGGCAGCTCCTGCAGCTCCGTGGAGCCGACGCTTAGGAGGCCGCTTTGCTGCCATCTGGTTTTCCGTGCGCCCAGAAAATGCGGCTATTCCCATTAGGCAGCAGCAGCAATGCTGGCAGTGAAGAAGCGCCCCGCGAGGAGGAAGGTTCCACCTAAAACACCCGGGCAGGCGCCGAAAGGCTGGAACCAAAGTGGCTGCTAAGGAGGGAGGGAGGCCAAAGCCCTCCCTGAGCTTCCCATAACGGCTCCAACAAGGACGCAACCCAACCATCCACCTGCGCCCAGGAAGGGGAGAAGCTCCATCCCACTGCTAGTTACAGGGAAGCCCATTAGACAAAATTCCCCCATGGGCCAAAATTGCCCCATGTGCCATGGAGTGTGGACCCAAATGAGGGAGCCCGGAGCACTCAGAGCCGCTCGGAGCCACAGGACTGCCCTGCAGCGCCACGGGTGGGTGGAGCAGCCCAGAGCAGGGCAGCGGGAAGGTCCCAGGTGAGGGCAGTCAGAGTAGCCTGGAGCAGGGCAGTCGGAGCAGCCTGGATGGGGCTGGTAGGAGCAGCCCAGATGGAGTCTTAGAGCAGCCTTCATCAAGTTGATTGGAGCAGCCCGGATGAGGTCGGTTGGAGCGGCCCTGCTTGGTGCTGGCGCTCCAGGCTCCCTTGGCAGCAGCAGCGGGGCGGCCCGGGACACAGTGTGGATATTGGGAGAGGGAAGGGGGTGCCATCGGGGCCGGCACTGCGGTGAGATGGAGGCTGTGAGGCTGGCAGTGGCTCCCGGGCACCAGCGGGAGCGTTGCTCTTCCTTTCCGTGTCACGAGGCCTCCCGGGCTCTAATCTAAAGGGAAAGAAGAGAAAAGGGGTGAGTTGGGGGCGGCAGGGCCGGCCGGGACACCCAGGGCTCCTGCAGCGACACCACGAGGTTCCCTCGACACAACCACCGCGAAGGGCAGCGGAACGGGCAACAGCGCAGACACTTCTCCTTGCTCCTGCGGCCTTGCCAAGCATTCCAGACACCAAGTTTCCAAAATTCCCAGCTCCCAGGATCCTTCCACTGAATCAGAAAGTCCCTGCGCTATCATTCCAAGTTCCTAGTCCTGTCACTAAGGTGGAAAACGGGAGCTCTAAAGGCACAAAGCACTTTCATCCCTTTCTGTCCAAGCTCAGGGTGATTCCCACCCCTGCCCATAATTCCCACACATGGCTGTGCGGCTGGAGTGGCGGCTCCAGGACGCCTCCTCGGAGGCTGCTGTAGAAACTTGCAGGAAAAGGAGCTGTCCCGTGTTACCCACTGCCTGCACCTCCCAGTACACCCGAGAGCAACTCCTGCTTCGACGGCCTCCTCTCCACTCACTCTGCAGCCCCTGCATTTCTCAGTTCTGTTCCCATCTTCCCCTTTCTGTCTCGCTACTGTCCGGCTCGGATGATCCCGCGGGATGTTGACTGTTCGGGTCCTCTCCATGCAGGCAGGGAGCTTCATGCCAGGTCTACCTCCTGCCTGCAGATGGGCTCTTGGTGGTTCGCAAAGCGCCAGCCCTACGGACGAGGCCGGAGCCCCGCGCGGCATCACCAACCACTGAGCGCCATGGACAAAGTAAGTTAATGAAGTTTATTAATAAAGTCCCAGAGAGAGTTATGATGTCAGTGAGTCTGCTCAGCGCTTTGATAGATACGCTCTACTTTAAAATTGGGACTGGCTGCAAATACAGCGTAACGGGGCGTGCAGGGGTGGTGTTCCAGGGAGCACATTTTGAAGGCACGGCCGGTAGATCAGACCCGCTGCGGCCGGGGGCAGCCAAACCTCAACAGCGTTGGGGACCGTTGTCACAGCAGAGCAACGAACTACAGGCAAACCAGGGGACCCATCTGCACCAAGGCTGCCTTGGTCATTGGTCTTGTCGACCCTGATGCCATTAGAGAGTTCACTGTGTTTATGGGCTACGTGAGGTCTGCGCTTGGAGCTCTCCTTTACCTTCCGCTTTGGAGCAAAACCCACCAGAGGGGAGCAGCAGGGACGGCAGCCGGATCCTTGGGAGATAAAAAGGCGGGCGGCCTGGATGGCGGCAACGGAGCGGTCGGCAGCCAGGTGAAGACCCCGAGCTCGTCACTGCAGCTCCATGAGCCCAATGAGCACATCCTGTTCCCAAACCCATGGGAACAGAGAGCAGGAGCCGACGGCAGGAGCTCACGGCCCCACGCGGCTCCGAACGCTTGGAGTCTCGCTGCCCAGAGTGCTCCCGTCAACCCAGACAGGACCGAATTCCTGAAGACGTGCAGGGCCGATGGAGCAGAGGTGGTACAGGAGCTTCCCCTTTGCGGTCCCTCAGCGATCCCTCCATCCCAGGAGTGGTTAGAGCCCTCCTATCACCAACAGCACAAAGAGGTCGATGGATTAAAGAAGACGTCACAGTCTGGAAAAGAGTTCCATGGAGTGACTGAATGTAGAAGAGGGAGAAGAGCTGGTTTAGAGTGTACTGTAACACGTGCCTGGGTGTGAGAGCGGCTGCAACCTCCACCCAGGCAAAATCCTTGATCCTTCAGCAAAATCCTAGTGCTGTTCAGAGCAGCAACCTGTTGCCATAGGAATGATGGTGATTTCTCCTTAGAGGAGGATTCCTCTACGAGGAGACCCGGAAAGAGGATCCAAATCGCTGCTGCGTTACCTGCATGGGTGCAGGCTGGTTTCAGAAACAAGAAGGCGGGAAGGACAGAATGGAAAAGTATCAGGGATTTATTTCCTGCATCCACCTGGGAGGTATCTTGGGGGAGAAAGGCTGAATTTGGGATTCCTGCAGATGCTCCTGACCTCCCTCCCCCCTTGAAGCAGGTAATAGTGCTCAATCCAGCTGGAAATTTCCTTTGGCACCATTTTGTCCTCCACTACCCAGCAGCAACTGCCAGGTCTGAACGACCACCAGGCAAAGGGGAGCGAGGCCTTGGCCGATCCGCCAGCCAGGAAGCTGCACGGGGAGCAGCTTTGGGAATCACATCTCCCGGCCTCCCAGGAGAGGCCACTCAGCAGCTCTAAGAAACTTCCCTGTCTGTTCGGCGAGCTCCGGAGGACCCTGCCAATCTCCTGGAAACACTCCTGGACACACTTTGTGTTGGATGCAGGGAAAGCAGCAAGGTGAGAGGGAGGCCGCGGCCAGCAACATCCACATGGAAAGGCCACGGATCCGGCTGAGGGTGCCAGGATCCATCCGGGAAGGGCCGGGCCCGAGCTGGTCCGGGACGCTGCCAAGGGCTGCACCAGCTCTCACCTGCCCTAACTCCTCCTCTTCCACCATCTCCATCTTGTCCCTCTTCGCTTTGCCCCAACAGCCTCAACAGGGCCCAAGTTTTGAGCATCTGTGGGAACTGCCCTTCTCCAACTGCCAGGTAATCCCAGCAGCTCCTTTTTGTGGCTGCTTGGTCCTGTTTTTTTCTCCTGGGAACAGACAGTAGCTGAATGTATTTACAGGAGAGCTGAGCAGAAGATTGAGGGGCTATGGGAATATTAGGGAATTCGGTGCAGCCGAGACCCTCATCGCTACCTTTTCCTTTTTAGGCAACCTGGTCTCATTGTCCAAGTGTGGAGCTGTAAAATGACCGCACGGCTACTTCCAAACCTGGATTTTTTTCTCCTCATGTTCAGCTCCATTGAGCTTCCCTGAACAAATATTTTAAATCATTATGCAGGACCTGTAGACAATTTTATTCCACCAAGAACACCCAGCTGGCAGAATATCCTGCTGATATTCTGCAGGTTTTCAAGGAAAATGCAGAGACAAGGAAGTTTAAAAAAATAAAAAAAAATGAGGAAGATAATGGTTCAAATAGCTTGAAAAAATAAGAAAATGGGATGTTTAAGACATTGCTTACTCTGAGTTTCCATTTTGTCCTACCAAAATTTTTAAAAATCATACAGCCATTTGAAATATTCCTTTTCCTTTAAGGAGGAAAGCCTAAAAGCTCATCCATTTGCCCTTGTTTGTTGCATGTTTACGCGTTTCCCATAACAAATCCCTGCCTATAAAATCCTGGAAACAAAAGGAAAGCACGTGTCACCTTTTCAACAAGAAAAGCCTGCACATTTTCAGCTTTCTGTAAACAAGCAGGAGAGGCTTCCAAAGCTTTAAAAACCTGGGAACACTGAAAACGTCTCCAGTTCCTCTGCTCAAGTGTTGCTCCTGGGCAATGCCATAATATTCATTAAAGGACCCATTTCTCAGCAGCCAGCACATGCGGGAGCTTCGCAGCGCCGCTCCCTGCTGCTCCGCCGCAAACAAGGCCCTCAGAAAATCCCAAATTGCAAGAAATAACCCCAGATCCTTTTGCCTTCCTTTTCATCCCATCGGCAAGCAAAAGGAAAAAAAAAAAAAAAAAGTGAAGATTGACATTATATCCTTTCCAATAACGTTAAGCATGATGCTTTATTTTCCAAATCATTAGCATGCACAAGAATGACCTCATGGTGAACAGATGCACTTGGATATGGCAGTGATTAGATCAGTCCTCTCAGCAGTCAAGTGTGCCCGTTTCAATTAACCCTTTGAAGCACCAACCGCGCGGCTGCCGCGCTGCAAAACCCGTCGGCAGCTTCTCCTCTCTGCAGAGCCCAAACCTGCCCCATCTCAAACCTCCTCTGAGGGAACAGGTTCCCTTTTTCTCCTTCCTAGCACTGCCTGCCGTTTCCTTCTTCTCCGAGTCGAGCCCATCCTGCCTCCTGGTCTTAAATCGGCAGAGTAAAACTCTGTGGTCAACAGAGCTCACTGAAGTTGGATCGTTCTGCTGTCAGTTTGTGCATGTTTAACAGTAATGGTTTTTTGAAGGCAGTACCACCTAATTATCTCCTAGGGCTGGTGCACGGTTTGGTTTGCTGAAGAATTGTTTCGATTTGGGAGGGGCAAGAACGAAGAAAGACTAAACCCCCCCCCATCCTTAAAACCAGAGAAATCTGCAGAGGGAAAGGATAAGAATAATTCAATAGTGTTGGATTAGCGAGGATTTCCTGGGTTGACTCTCATATGCAGCCTAATTAAAATACAGCATGTAATGCACCGGTTAGCAACAAAGCTCCGCGCTTGCATCTTTTGTTCCTAATCTGCACGTCCCTTAAATGAGTTTGGGGACGCTCGCTCGGCCTGCCAGCCTGCCTTGGCAGTGCCCAGGAAGCGGGGGCACCCGGCACGGACGCAGGGAGCCGGGATCGCGCTCGGATAAGCGCCCGTATCGCAGCTGCATCTAGGGGCAACCTCCCTAGAGGCAGGGAGAGGAAAAATAAAAGCACATTTAATTTAAATAAATGGATCTTTGTTAATAACGCAGCCATCAGGTAGGTTCTAAGCAGTTATACATCCACATCACATCACAGCCTCGAGTAACTTTTCAGGAACTACTAAAACTAAGGTTAACTTTAATAAAAAGGATTCCAGCTCCTCACCAGGAGGACGACTGACTACCGGAGACATACGGGAAAGCAGACACAGGGCTGCTACAAAACTCCGGAAGAGTTTTTAATCCCTTTCCCATCACTTGGAGGGGTGAACAGCTCTGTGCCAATTAACGCAAAAGCCCTTGGAGCTGAAGCCGAGGTCCAAAGGAGCTTGTCGGGAGGCTGGTGCGGAGCTCCAGGGCAGCCCTGCGTGGACGTCGGCAGGGACTTCCCACACACTTGGGGCCAGGACCAGGCGAGCAGGAGCACGGGCTGCGGCACTGAGGTTCCTGCTGCCTCCTTCCCGGCCTGGTTATCTTCTAAAGGGTGGCAGTGAAACGCTTAGCCTGCTGTGTTCGACTTCCAACGCATCCCACGACTGTAAATTGCTTAAAAGGTCTCCACTCAGGACACCAGGGCTTCGGTGTGGAGCTGGGGATGCTGGGGACTGGGTTGCTGCTGAATTCTCAAGCCTACAGCTGAGCTTGTGGTCTGCCTATGTTGGTTCCAAAAGGAATTATGGATTGATAGCCAGGGGCCAACACATGCGATACAATTTGGACCCAAAACTTTGGCTTTCTTTCGAGCAGGAGCCAAAATTCCCAACCTCGGATGTGCGGGGGTGCAAAGAAAACCCCAGGATCTGGCGGTGAAAAGTTCTACTCTAAGGAAAAATAAAACTATGAAACCACAAAAATCATATTAAAATACATATTGTTTGACAGTGTTCTGAATAACTTAAGCAGCTAATGGTGAACCTTTTTTCTTCTGTATACAAAATATACTGCACAATTTGGAAAGTAAGACCAAAATTCACAAAGTGGGAGCCCTGCGGCGTCACCGAATCACCCTGTCCTTCCTACACAGTGTTTGATTAGAACAAGACCACTATGGGTTGCGGTAAGAGCGTGCAGACAAGAAACTGAAGAACAGATATACACGTTGAGCAAAACCTTGAGAATGCACCACCATATCTATGTTTTTATTTGCTGATGGATAAATAAATTCAAGCGCTAGCAACACCGGTCAGGAAATCTCCATTTCTATTGAAATTGATAATTTTCTTTTTTTGTTGTCGCGCCTTTTTTTTTCTCCCCGACTTTTGGCAGCACGTAGCAAAGAATTCCACCCACAGCTGTCCTACTTTCTAATGTCGCCAACAATAATCAAAGCTTTAAGGTATAAGCTCTGCTCCCGTTGCTCAGTATTCCAGTTCAGCACAGATCAATGGGGGCCATCCCTGTGTTTCTTGACGCCTCGCCGGGAAGCGGGGCCGCGATTATGGAAATGCCGCTGGCTCCGCTCCGCTCCCGCCAGCCTGCTTATCTCCAAAGCCTCCTGGCCGCTGCTGCTGGCGGCCGCTCCGGCGCGCGGATACCTCTTATCTCCGAACAAAGCGCGGGCGGCTCGGGGCTCGCGGCCAGCCACGTCAAACAATGACTCGCCGCGGATTTTAGTCCTCAAGTGATTTATTTTTGTAAATTTAATTTTGCCCCCCTTCTCCGTCCCTCCCCCTGCCCTTTTTTTTTGGTTGCCGTTTAGATGGAAGATATCTGCTGGTCGGGCTGGAGAGAAAGCGAGCAGATGTCCTGCAGCATTTATACAGGTTTGGAAGAATCTATTAAACAATCCAAAAGGAGTATCAGGAAATAATTAGAAAGGGCCAGTTTCACCCAATGAGTGTAAAAAGGGGATTAGGGGCTCTTTATGAGAGCAGCCATCGTGCAGCGACCTGCCACTGCTTTGGAGGACGGCAACAACAAACCCAGAGGGTGCTAGAATCCTGCCTTTTAGAGCGGGCGCTTCATTTCAGAACACATTTATTTGAGCTTACTCAAAACAGCCCAGTTCCTGCCTCAGTGATGCTTCAGAAACTTGGTCAGACACCCGGGCGATAAACTCACCGCCTTTCGCATTCGCTTTCCACCTTGCCACAGGGCCGCTGAGCGACCGTCAGCACAAGCGGGCGCCCAGACACGTCTGCGCACGTGTAAATAAAAATCCACACCCCCACGACCACACACACGTCCATACAGACCTAAAGCAGGTTCCAACCGCAGCGCCGGGGGGAAGCCCGAGACGGCAGCAGCCATCGGCAGCCCGCGCCGCGGCCGTCGAGCCAAACACCCTCCTTACATTTCTTTTGCATTAATCCCTGACCCCCGTATCTCAGCAGCATAATCCCCATTTAGCATTAGTAGCAACGGCTTCTACTGTGGGGAACTATTGCTCGGTAAGTAGGCAGCGATTGGGGCGCAGCTTTTGAGCGGCGTATTCCCAGCTCAGCGAGAAGCCCGCGCTCCTGAATGAACCGGAGCACATTACTGCAGGAAAGTTCATTAACCTTGCGAGATGCGGGGGTTAACAGGATAGCTGGAGAAAGGGCCCGAGTGAATGGCTCTGATGCAAAACAAATTAAAATGAATGTCATCGTTCCTTTTGATATTCATTAGTTGATTCAGAGGAAGAATGGGCGTCTTAAATTTGCAAGCATTTATCTACAAAAAACAGGTGTACATCTGCTGCTCAAGTGCTTCTTAGCGCAAAGGGGAAGAAAAAGGAGCAGGGACTCACCAGTTCCACCGAGGGAGTAGCTAGGAGAGGGAGAAAAGACCTGAGCGGCAAAATCTTCAAATGTCATCACTTCTTTATGGTTCTGGATTATTGCTTCAAGATACAGGGCTCTTTCTTCATAACTGCAATGAGCAGGTTAAGGAAATGCATGGAAAACACTGGGCAGTTACTAGGTGTCCATGGACGGCATGGAAACACACACCAAAAATGTACCTTGCACAAGAAAGGTTGGGGTGCTCTTTTGCACCCCAACATTTCAGAATATTGCCTAACATTTCTGCACATGAGCAGCGAAATACTTAATTGCTTGAAATTATGAATATTATCTTTAACACGTGCACGGAGTAACCTGGGAGAGGCAACATGCTGGCAATGGCGCCGATGGCCGGAGATGAGCCTGGCGCCCGGCGGCTCTTTCAACCACTAAACCAAAGCCAAGGCACTTCGGAGCAATCCTTGCCCACAGGACTTGTATCGCTATAACCTGTAAAGCACAAAAAAATAAGGCAAATACAAAACACATATGGAAATATCACTATGTATTTAAGTTATCACTATGTATATGTATTTAAAAATATATACATAGAGAGAGAGCAGTAATTCCTGGGAGTGCAAAGTTTCTGTTAAGGCAGATGCTAGAAGGTGCCGTCTTATGAATCCTAAATAACTGATACAAATTGCAGGGGGGGAAGGGAAAAGAAAAAGAAAAAAAGAGAACTTGGGTGCAGTGTTGTCTGCATAATGCGGGCAACAAAGCGCTCCACAATCAAGACTATTGCCTTTTAATTAAAACGCGGCAACCTGGAACACACAGCATTCAAATGTGTAATCAAAAACCAGTCACCAATAAAACTTACAAGCGTAACAAGCTGAAGCAACTTTCCAGCTGTCTTAATAGGACCCCTGCTTGCGGCAGCTTTTCAGCGCGGAGAAAGCCAAGCTTTTCCTTTTGTCCGCAGCTTCTGTTTTCTCAGAAGGTGAATCAGACACTTCCAATAACAGGATAACGCCTGAAACAAATCTCCAATAGACTGGAGAGCCCCACGTACGCCTTTATGAATCAAGGCGCTGCCGAGCCCCTATGACATCTCATTTCCCCCATTTAAAGTAAAGACAAAAAAAAAATAGAAAGAAAGAAAATGAAATTTAAAAAGTTTGCAAGCTGAAGATCTGCATTTGTTCCATGGGATGTGACTTAGCTGGGGGGAAATGCCCGTTTTCCCTTGTGCAGCAGGAGAGCTGGAGCAGCCTTGGTACAAACCAGGAGCAGGGCTGAACGGCGACCGCAAGCGCCGACAACCACTCTTGGGCTAACCCTGCCATGCTGTGTGTGCTTCTCTTGCACCCCCAGAACACTTTAAAACAGCATGTATATGTATATGTTTTAATTTCAGAGCATAAGGATGCTTACAAATGCCACACAGCGTTTCCAGGAGCCTACATATGGGATAAACAGAGCACTGTGGCCTTTGGTTTGCAAGTTCCTACGGCTGCTGTCCTAAAAATAATATAAAAACATAAATAAAAATAAGGTTTTAATGTTAGGGGATGCAGACAGATATGTGATAAATCTTCTTACAAACTTCCTGCAGACAACTCGGGAAGGAAAATCCATGTGGAGCATCGCAGCGCTTGCACCTGCTGGCAGCGCCGTTTGCTCCTCTTTTATTTTTTTATTTTTCCTTTTTTTCTCCTGCATTTCCCTTCTCTGGTGCCTGGGGGCCGGCACAGGGAGCAGCTGGGAGCGGCGCCCGTGGAACGGCAGGAGCGGGAGCGGGGCCGCGTGCCCCTCTCGGAGCAGCCCCCGGCGGCACGTGGGCCGCAGCCCCGCGCAGCAGCCGGACAGCTGGCGGCCCTGATTAACTAAGCCCCGCTTAGCCGCAGGCTTGGGGCGTCCCCCGAGAGCGCCGCACAAATGGAGTTATGCTGGACATTCAAAGGGGCCGATCAAAAGCAACCGCTTTTAATATGTATGGCAATGTGACTCCCCTTTGAATGGCTGGGTTATCTGACGTTTGGTTTCCAGCAAGACAAAAGCTCTGCAACGCAATGTCTGCGGCAGGCACCAACGTTTTCATTTACTTGGCGTTCGACGGGATGAGCTACTGGCCGGGAACGCACGTGAACGTGTGGCATTAAGAATCTAGCTCGAATTAGGGCACGATAAATCACATCTGAAACACTGATCGTCAAATCTGAACATTAAAAATCAAATATTTGATAGGAAAATATCAAATCTGATAATCAAACCTGAAAACAATGACTCTTTACAACTGTATTGTCACTTTATCTATGATTCTTATAGTTCGGCCCTGCAATGTGAACTTGAGGAGAAAAGCACTAAAATGCTGAGATCAACTATTTGCAACAAACCTCTCTGCCATGCTGCAATTTGCAGGGTGATCTGTGAAGCTTTGCTATAAAACACATGGAAGACCTTTGTTCTAGAGTGAAAGACAAAAATAAGGCCCAAGGCAGAATGAGAAACTCTGTTGTGTATGAGCAGGCATAGAGCAATGAGCACAGACCTCAGCTGCTAGAAACGAGCCCGTCTCTGCTGGCAGAGCCTCACTTGGATGGAGCCCACCTGTGTGCAGCATAGAGCCGTTTCTGCTATTTTTCTAGATTCATAATGTGAGAGAAAGGAGGATCTTCTTAAGAGACTGTTATGAATAGCGAAATCAAACCGAGGAATGTGGTTTGTGAAAATACGTCTGAGCTGCATGTGGAGACGCTTTAAGGTCTTATTTAGCAGAACTAGACTGCTAATTATCAATGAATAGCTCACAAGTATCTCAAGCTCCAATACAATGAGAATATGGAAAAAGATAAAGAAAACAAAAAAAAAAAAGGAAAAGAAAAACAAGAAAAAAGAGATGAGAAGAAAAGTGAAGAAAGAGAAGAAAAAAAGAAGAAAAAAGAAAAGAGAAGAAAAAAGAAGAAAAAAGAGAAGAAAAAAGAGAAGTAAAAAGGAGAAAAAAGAAGAAAAAAGGAGAAGAGATGAAAAAGATGAAGAGAAAGAAAGAAAGAAAGAAAGAAAGAAAGAAAGAAAGAAAGAAAGAAAGAAAGAAAGAAAGAAAGAAAGAAA
>JAUBOD010000883.1:14420-36037 GCA_032353885.1 Nothura maculosa
AAAGAAAGAAAGAAAGAAAGAAAGAAAGAAAGAAAGAAAGAAAGAAAGAAAGAAAGAAAGAGAGAAAGAAAGAGAGAGAAAGAAAGAGAGAGAGAGAGAGAGAGAGAGAGAAAGAGAGAGAGACCCTATCCAGAAGTGGCTCGAAAGCAGCAGCTAATCCTAGCATTTTACAACTGGTAAATGAAAACAGATTTACCCACGACAGTTATCTGACCATGGAAAGGGGGAAAACAGAACGGCTGGCTTTGGGAGACTCCCACATGATCTTCCAGCAAGGGTGCCCCAGACAACAGCCTCTCTAAGGCTCACACAAACTCTAAGGGACGTCCATGCCCATCCTACATAAAGGATCATGTGTGACAAGCACCTGCCCCGCCTTTAACATCTAGAGCTACAGTTCCAAACATCAACATGTGGAAGAGCCCTCAAAGCTCTTCCCTATCCGGGCTCTCTAGCTGAAGGGGTGAGATGTGCCCCAGTTTCCCTCTCTGGGCACAGCACAAATATTTAGGAAAGGGGAGAATGGAGAAGGTAATTTTTCAAATTGAGCCTGAAAATTTTTACTTATTAAGTCTGTGATGGGCACAAGCAGAAATACCAGGCGCTGCCTGTGCCCCGTCAGCAGCCCTCCTCAATATCCCTTTCAGAAAACAAATCCATTCTGGCAACCCTGACACTCTCAGCAATCCTCGGACCCTGCTATGTATTTGTAGATCGCAGAAGCACAAACCAAAACTGCCTATGGATTTGCAAGTCTCCCTCAAGCAGGCCAAATTTAAAGAAACAAATTCCTTAAACTTACTGTCAAAGGTAAGGGAGTCCATTTCCTCGACCCACATTGCAGGCTGCCCTCTTCAGAGGTGCCTACACAGATGCCTACAGCCTTATGTTGTAGATTAGGGAAGGAAAACCAATTTTGTAGCCATAAACAGCTTTTTTTTATTTCTAAGGCAGAGGAAGTATAAGGCTGTGGTAAGCTTTAAATTACTGATTGTCCTCTCAAGAGTTCAACGTCAAAGAGCTCCCGGTAGGCGACTTCTGGCAGCAGTCTGCGTTAGTCACCGTATCGTTAACATACATCTAGTCTCCAAATTGCCTAAGATGTCCTACGGCCTTATCTTTGGATGGATCAGTTTATAGCGAAGTGGCAAAAATAAGACAGATAGTAGTTAGTTTGTTAGGTAGTGAAACATCCATGCGTGGCTCAAAAGCCCTTGCTCAATTGCTGTCACCCTGTCCCGGACTTATTCCAATGCCTTAGCATCCCAATCCTGGTTTTGAAGACAATGAAGTGGAAACCTACAGTCGATGTGAATAGGGAATGAAGCTCCACAACCCCTCGTTGCTCCTGAACCTCCTGGGGAGTTCAGCAACAGCCTCGGGGTGTAATGACAAGGTGGGGAACCACACAGTACCGTACACTTGTGGTGGGGGATCAAGCTTCAGCCCAACGCAGTCACGCAGCTACGTAATTCAAACAGCTTTTTCCTTGCATACTCTGAAGCCCTATGCAATATGCACTGAAAAGTAGCCTTTTTTTCTCCTTTCTTCAGCAAACAATGAAAGAGAACTAGAGAAACAACGTTTACCAGGTCCAGTTCAGACCATCAAGACACGCATGCCAACTGCCTGCCTCATTCTTGATACATAAATGTAGTAGATTCTTCACTTCAAGAGCTGTCATTTTTAATCAAATCGGCCTTTCAACATCCTCTTAACTTGCAACACACATGAGAAAAGACTGCTCTACAAAAAGGTTTCACTCCTGTCACCAAGTTAGTAGTTTGGAAAATCAATCTGAACATAAATGCTTGGGACTTACCAGAGTAAAGCAAGGACCATAAAACTGAGGCTAACATAAAGATAACTTCTCTACACCTGGGCAGCCTCCTTGCAGCTCTAGACACCCACACTTCCAGTATCTGCTTTGTGGTAAGTAGTTTCAGTGTGAAACTCAATATGCTCCATAGGGCTTGCCATCATTTATGGTCTAGTGGCTGCCACCACTGCATAAATTTAACTGGAAACTTTTGGGGGAATTTTAGTAACATATACCCTTCTCTGAACAGGTGCCATTGAGCTACACCCGTCAGCAACCACGCGCTTGTTTCTTGATCCAAAGCATGTGCAACCAAAACTTCAGAAAGAGCAACATGCCTCGGGCTCATTAATGTAACCTTTAAGAATATGAGATGAGGATGTAATTCCGCAACTCCCAGGGCTCTGCGGGAGATGGGAACAGAGCTCACGTCCCTGCCCTGTGGCCTCGGTGCCATCTGTTTGTCTCCTGGCCCGGGGGATTTCATGCTTGACGCCCTCCCTGGTGGGACCCGGGCTGGTTAGTGCCAGTGCTGCTGTTCCTCCTCCTCATCCACAATGAGCAGATGATCCTTAGCTGCCAAAAGCAGGAGATCATCCTCTCTGGAGTGTATCTTTCCTTTACAGGCACCAACTGTCTTTTTCTACTCTTACCTACTATACGACGTGGACTCAAGGGAAGGTTTTCAGTCGTAGGGAGTGCCTGAAGGCCAGAACAGGTTCACAACAGTCCTGTCCTCAATGAAACCTATATGCTTTTGAGAGATTTCCAAACAGAATGCTAATTTAGGGACATTTGCCTTCTGCATCAGCATCACATGTTCAGTCTTCACCCCTTTTTTCTTCCCATGCCAAGCAGGACTGTAAATTTTTGACAGATGGCTACTCAGCTTTAGATACCACTATAAAATATAATAAAAATGAATGGAATTCGCTTAGTAAACGATTCCACGGTGTTTTTGCTGTTCACACGGTTTGAAACCAATTCCCCGGGACTTACCAGAGTAGATGAACAGCATAATCATACAGAAAGTGCCTGAAGACAAAAGGCCATGTAAAAAGCTTGTGCTCTCATGTGCTGCCCTGGTCTCCAGCATTTGCCCTGGCTCTGGCTGGTCTGCAGGCAGAAGTTGTGCTGTGAACTTCCAGCCTGGGACCAGGGCTCAGCATGACGCTGTGGGACACCAGGAATATGCAGCATGTTAGCCGTGCTGAGTGCTCCAGGGAAGAACACTGTATTTATTATGAGAAAAAGAGCTTTTGTCTTTATTTACTACTCTTCTTCTTCGAAGGAAACCCCAGGGAGCAGATATATCTACCATTAGAGAACAATTAGCTAGACGTAGAAGCAAGAGAATACTGACTTACTGTCCTGATACTGATATACTGCAATTCTGGATTTTAACAGCATTCATGCTTATCTTTCAGCTTCTCTGCCGTACCATAAAATGTTGAAACCGATTAAAGTCATGATCTAACTGCTCATTAGCAGTTAGGGGAGCAGAAGCCCTACCTGGGAAGCCTTTCTGGAGATCTGAAGCACCAGGAAGCTACTCCCAAAAAATCCCCAGCCTGCAAGGAGCCGGCTGACTTGCTCACACATTTGTGCCCATCCATTCCGGGGGCATCGCTGCTCTGGTTCACTGGTTGCTTCCACCAAAGCACTTATCCGCTGGAGAAGTGGCCTTAGGCACCAGGCACCCATGGGTGCCTCCTATGCCCCAGCTTCTGGAGGTCTCCCAGCTGGCAGGAAACCCAGGAGGTGGCTGCACCCAGCGCGTGGCCGTGGGTGCCCTCCCTGTGCAGCGAGTGAGTGCCCATGAGCACGGCAGGGAGCTGCTCTCATGTCCTGGCTCCACACAGCGCTCCATTTGCTGCAGGGTCCTGCAGCCGCTGGCCACAAAGACGATGCCCGGGTTGTGCTCTCCGTGGCGCTGGCTCTGCCCGGTTCCAGCAGCGTGGGGGCAGCTGCTGATGCTTGATGCTCGTGCGCAGCAATTATCCGCCTCGTGCCATGACCGGGGGATTGCGGCGAGTGAAATAGCTGCAGGAAAGGTCGCCCGTTACCGAGCAATGCTGCCCCTGCGCGTGGCGCCCGCGCTGACTGTATTCAAGCACTAACAAAATGCAGCTAATGCAGTAACTCCGTTAATGAGCTGTTACTTTGGGACAGCTTAGGAAAAAGGGCGACGTTACAAAGGTTCAATTATTTGTCATTTTCTGATGCCTTCCAGTTCCTTCAAATTGGCTGCCTCAACACGCAGAATAATCTTCTCTCCCTGGCCTACTCTTGTGAACCACGAACCAGTGAGACTACCTGCCCTTCTAATTTCAGTATCGAATTTGCTACAACATATATACACTACAGAGAACAAAGGTTCCTTTTGAAAGCCAGAGTACTCTTCTCTACAATAGTATTTTTGGTTCACAAAGAGTAGTAGCTAGGTTACAAGTTGACCGCGCTGCCCTCACAGTGGGATGGTAAAATTGCCCACAGTTTTTATCAAGCAAATCTTGACAACTCTCATCCAGGACTCTATGGAATCTATGAACTCCCCAATAGGATGATCATTTCAGAGGTATCACTCATTTCAAGTGGTTGCAGAAACAACAACTTATGAAGGAGGACGGTGCATTGCACTACAAGCCTTCACAGAACTATGCCAAGTACATATAGACCAAATACTCACCTCAACTCAAACGCGGTGTATGCTGTCCCACTGTAGAGCTTATATGAAGGTGCAATGTGAAGATCTTGGGCACTGATGTTGACAAGGAATCATTACTTCCCCACAGCCCCGCAAGCCTTAATCAGTCCCAGTGTGACCCTAACTGTTGGGCTGGATGTTCTAATGAATGAATTTGCTGACGGGGTCAGCAAATGCTCAGTGACAAACATGCCCACCATGTCCACACAAATGCATTCATATTGTACTACTAAACTTCCCGAGTTTCCCAAACAGGAAATCCAAACTGGGCTCATGGTGAGCTTGCCAAGGACCATTTCAAGAGAGCAAGGTCAGACTGCAGGGGCCTCACAACATCTCCTGGGTTCCCTGATTCACTAGGACAGAGGACTTAGCCCAAAATACTGTACTTTTTAGGATGGCATGGAAAGCCTGATGCAGATAGGGAGTATTATCACTACTGTTTCACAGATGGCAAATGTACAGAAAGACTGTGAACTTATACAGGATGATTTTGAGGTAGAGAAACCAGAGTCTAACTCAGGTCGCTCTCTTTTTTCTCTTAACAGGCTCCTATCTTTCTCACAACAGGACATTTTTGGAGAATTTTTCAAATGCGAAAGATATACTTTTTAAAATACTGCCATTAACTGATATATTTTAGAAACTTAAAAAAGATTTAAATTACCTTTTCTCATTTTTTTCCCTCTGAGTAGGAACTTTATGCTATCGAAGTGCACTGCCTTCTTCCTTTTTGCAAAGCTAGGAATGATCTCTTCCTCATAAAACAAAGCATCACTTTTTGGCAGCAGTAACAAGACTACAAAACATCCAAAGCCTTTGATTAATCTTGGACCTCAACGGCTCTCGCTTTGGGCCACATACATGTGTTAACTGGGCAAATAGGTTGAGGAGGAGCAGCAGAACAGTTTTTCTGGCAGCTTATTGTTTGTGCCTGACAGCTGTTGGAAACTGCTTACATGCTGGAAATATTAATAGTCTTGATGGAGATAAGTGAGCCAGGGAGGCAGAAAGGAGATGCGCTGTTTGTCACACGGCTCTGCTACGTGGCTGTAACTTCCCCCGTAATACGATTTGGCCCTGGAAAGCCCTCGGCAAACAGACAGGAATGTTTGCACGGAGCGGGGAGCGAAGGCACCAGTGCACCCCAATGTCGGCACATGCCATTGAGGCCTGCACAGTAGCACTAGTTACTTGCTGGGTCTACACACAAGGGAAGAGGCTGCTCTCCTCTCCCTCTTCCAGACCCTTTTCCGAGGCTCGCGCCTCTGCCACCTCCCCATTAGCTGGCTGCAACGTGCTCTACATGTGCGTTTGCCCTGAGGGCACGCAGGAACCAAAGCTGACACACAGTGCAGCTGTCTGCTTATTAAGCAACAACCTCTGCTGGGAGCACATCGAGCTGCTCGCTCGGCATCGGCGCTGGCTTCCAGCAGCGAAACTCCAGGTGAGACGTGGGCCCGAAAGGCGATGGCACGTGGATCCTAGGCAGCCTCGGGAGCCTCCCAGGGCACCCGCTGCAGGGAAGCCAGGCTGGGCTGCAGTTCCCTCTCGCTAGCAGGGTAAAAATATAAAATATGTCCTGCCCGGCTCGCGTGGGCCGGCGTTCCCGGCTTTCACTAGGGCCTTCAGGAAAGGGGTAGGCTTGCATGTAGGGTCTGTGGGTTTATTTAATTAATGCCCTCAGCTGATGACAAGAAGCTGTTAAGAAGCTCCTTGCATGTTATAATTTTGTAATTCTAAAATCGATAAAATACAAAACCTTCTCTCTAGATAGTCCCATGGGAATGTATCCTTTTCAGTTTATTTTAACATTCTTAACTACAATCACCACCTTCTCCAAATGCAAGCATATTCTCCTAAAGCCTGAAACTTCAGCAAATCCCCACGCTGCCTGAATTCAAACACCTCCTCAGCTGCAGAGCTGGTAACTCAGCATGAAAGCAGAGAAAGGTCTTGCAGTCCTTCCTTAGAGTCTGCATTTTCAAGCCCTACCACATTAATATCAAAGTGAATCTAGAGCTAGGGATCCTCCTGGATAATGGTTGCTCAAAACCATAGAAAAAGAGCTTACCAGTAGTAACTCATGTCCTTTGAAAACAAAACAAGCAGGGACAGGGGAAGCAGAGACAGTCGCAGCTCCGTCACTCATCACCACTCTCTTGAGAACTGCTCAGCAGCCTGGCAGGGTAACTAAAAACCTTGTGAGATGCTTAAGTCTCAGTAAACGTAACGGCAGGGTTTGTCTCAACATTACATCTGAATCCTAAGGAAAAGCAAGCAAAGTTATCCAAATATTTTCTCCCACACTTTGTTTTGGAGATCTGGAAAAATTAAGTGTTTCACAAGTCCCAAATGGGATAATAATGGGCGGGTCAAACACGCCTGAGAGGCTCGAAGCCCAGGAAAGCCTCACAACAAAAGCATTTTGCTGCCTGCCCAGGGGCTGAGGCGCTCCAGGTGCAGGACCAGGGCGTTGGGAAGGGGTCAGCGGGTGCTGAGGACAGCTCCCTCCGGGCCGCTGCTCCCAGACCTCCCTTGCTGAGCAGGAAACTTACCCTGTTTTTCCTCAAGGCAGCCCTGGGGTTTCTTAAAGAAGCACAGGGCTCTGCTGCAGAAGTCCGGCCAGCCCGGACGGCAAAGCGACGGCCAACAACTGGCTGATGCTCCATAAAGAGATAAAAACGTCACCGTAACACAGAAAAATGCCTTGCTGTGCTTTGACCTTACCTGTTAAATATGGTCTGCCCATTTCTACCCCGAGTTCTCTCTGGCACAGCAGAGGCACCGGGGAGCCATGCAGCAGAAAGCAGGATGGTCAGCAAAAACTCACGTGCTCTTAACTTTCCTATTTCCCACTCGTGACATGGGAAAATTGGGAGGAAAAGAATACATGCAGCTCTCAGCTCTCACTTTTTTTTTCAAATATAACAGCAATGTTTAAACATCATTTTTTACTTAGTCTTGATTTGGTCAAATTTTAAGAATGAAAAGAGCCACGCTGAGCTTTTAACACAAGCAAAACGGAAGTGGCTTTCCTGATTTTTAATGAACACAAACAAAAGGTTGTGCTTTGGTTCAAGCCCAGATCTTTCCCACACTAGGAGAGCAGTGAGCTGCCCGTTACACCCACCTACATTACACAAACAACACCTCGATGGGAGAATCTACACCATAAATTGCGAGTGTTCATTTATATACAGACATCAAGGGCACCCTGTGCCTCTCCCTTACCTCACGGGCTGGCCATTGCTCTTTCAGAAAAACTCTCTTTGGTTGAGGAAAGCATTTTTCAGATGAGTTTATAATTACATGTTTTCTCCCTGCTAAAGGTTTATAAACCATCATTGCCACTCTTGTAAGAGTATAAGGATCGGGCAGCTGCCACCAGAACAAAATATAATTACAGCAAATAATTCTGCCCCTTGCAGTTTACTAGGGATCTTTGCATTATTCCTGGACTAACGCTAAATAGCTCAGCTTTAGGCCTATTATCCTTGATAATTCCCATTCATTACAATCAGGGATAGGTAACGGCAGGGCTTATTATCGCATCCGCCACCGGTGCCAGCGCCTGCGAGACGCGCGGCGCCGACCACGCGCACTTGTTGCTGCCGAGCCCCACGTTGGGGAATTGCTCTGCATCGGAGGCGGCGAAGGAAGGGAGATCCAATTAAAAGGCCATCTTCCCCAACGGAGCGGGAAGGGCCCAGCTTGAAGCAAGCAGGAGCTGCCGGGGCGAGGGGCTGCGGGGGCCACGGGCCGACACCTGGTGCTCCCGGCCCGGCGCCCTCCTTGGCAGCTGACGGCGCGGCCGCCGGGCCAGGTGGCTGCTCCTCAATGCCACGAGCCCGTCATTGTAGGGTTAACAAGGAGCCCGTGCAAATCCGTTATTCAGGCGGCACATTCCGCCCTTTGTGGGGCTCCGAACAATGTCGCTTAAAATCCATTAAATTAAAATACGCCGGTCACGCGCCCCCATTGCAACAGGTAGGGCGGGAAGGGCCCCGTGCACGGCAGGACCCGCACGGCCTCCAAAGCAGAGCTTTGTTTTCCCCCCTCAAAGTGTCCTGGATTCCCCTTTTGCCTTCCAGCTCCCTGGGTCCAGGCAGGGATGTCCCTGGGGCTGCCACTAGCAGTAAATTAAAACACTCGTGTGCTTAGGAAATCTGGGATTCTCTCTGGAGTCCCTCTGGAAAGAGGGAAAGGAGGGAAGCAGAAAGCATGAGCGGTTCCTTCGGCAGGAGGCAGGGAAAGGCGATCAGCACTGCGATTTGCTCTGAAAGGTTCTGCTGCTTCTAAAACTAAAGATGAATTCTTTCATTAGGTTTTGAGCAACACAAGTTGGTCACGGAGTTTTAATGGTGGGGCAAGAAATGAGTTAAGGAAAGAGCTCTATAATTCAAATTGCTTGGGCATATAGGAGGAAATTCAATTGCATACAAAAGGGCATTGAAAACGCAGCAGGGTGGACTGAAAAGCAGATGAAATGCAACGAGAGCCCTTAAGAGCAGGGCTGTGAGGCCACACTTCGGCATTCAAAGGTATTAAAGCATCCTGCAGCACAACACGCAGGCTGCAGTTGGGGTGACAGGGAAAGACCTGTGAACATCACAGAGGATGAACATCAAGCCCCCCAGAGAAGGTCACTCGAACACGCAGCCAACGGAGGTCTCAGAAATAACAGAGGGCAGGAAGCAATGGCAAGGAGCTGCTGGCAAAGGCTGTGCAGCCCTGCCCGAAGCGCCGGTGGCACGCAGCGCGCATTCCCACCCGGAGGAGTCCCAGAGGCTCATTCCCAGGATGGAGGCAGGTTGTTAACACTGAAAATTCATGTGCTTTGAGAAGGCAAATGAATGAGCTCGTTTTGCTGCGGAGGAGCTCTAAGAGCGGAGACGCTGCCTGAGAAGCAGCAGACAAGTTCTGCTGAGACAGCTTCTGAGCTAGTAGGAGGCAGGAGAGGGGGATAAAAGCGCCTGGAGACAACTGTGTGGTGTCAGCCCCTTTCTCTGTGGCTACCAAAAACGTGCAGGAGCCCCAAGTGAAAGAGCAAAGCCGTGCTGCTCTATACAGCCTGTCCCATCTGCTTGCGGCCAGACCTTTTCAACACCCCTCATTCTTCAGGCACAGCTGCAGCCACCCTCTGCGCTCATCACTGGCTGGTGCTCCCCCAGAAGGAATATGCCTGCTCCCAACAATCCGCAGATGCCGATGCTGAAAATCTAAATACCTGGGACACAGGATACCCCTCCATAAGGGGGGCGAGGAGATCTGCTGCTAAACATAAATTCGCTGGATATAAAAGAAAAAGACTCTGCCGGTGTTGGGGTTTGACAGCCATCACCAAGACACAGCCTGAATAAAAAGCGGGGAAGTTTTCCTTCTTTTTGTTCGCAGCTTTCATTAAAATGCACCAATTTCTTCTTATTAACACTGCCATTTCGTGAAAACAGTGCCCTTCTAGTTGAGTATCTGAAGTTCTTTGAAGTCCTCCAGTGCTGAGTCATTTCGGATATAAAAGGAGATAATGGTGATCCCAAAGAGAAAGCGGGAGCACAGAAGTTGAATATTTAATGAAGCATCAAAGTTGATGGAAGGAAACAGAAAGGAAGAATATGGGGATGAAGGGGCCTATGGAGGGAGCTGCACAGCGGCAAGGCCGCGCACCGCTGCCATTGCACCTCCCTAAAAGGCATTTTGAGGGCAGAAATCTGCAAGACTTCTTTCTTAATTTACCAAGGATTTTTACATTTTTTGTTAAGTAAGGAAATACTTGTCAAGCTATGAAGAAACAATGCCATCTTTTTAGTTAAAATTTAATTTTGTACTTATGTAAGAGCAGAGTTTTAAACATTCAGTTCACTGTTTTATTTGCAACTTGATCTTTCTTAAACTGCCCCTTTCGGAAAGCTCAAGTTTTCTACTGCTCCAGGAACATAACAGACAAATATTCTCATTTTGAGCAGAAAGCTGCTTGGCATGTTAAGAATCCTTTCCTACAACATCCCTCATTGCAGGCGAGTTCGCAGCTACCCTCCAAATGTACCCATCAAACTAGGTCCCATTTCAAAGGGGGGCATTTGTATTGTTAAATTAATGGCAGCTGCTAGGTTGTCCATAGAACATCATTTCCACTGCAAGAAAGCTCCTGCACAATTGTACACTAATACTTTCCATATTTATCTTTATGAATTCAATGAACTATTACTTAGCATTTATTAACAAAAGTGGAGTCACAGAAGCAGGATCTCAGGCAAAATTAAGAACCAAGGGCTCCTCCCGTACACTCTCAAAAATAATCCAAAGCACAAATCCTCACAACATACGCCTATTTTTCAAATGTGACTGTATCACAATCTGCATCAATTCCCTGCTATCTAAGCCCCAAGGTGTCTCTGTGAGCAGCCTGCAAAATTTCATCCGTTTGCTGGAAAACATCCACCGCAGCAAAAGATGAGCCCATCCAAATAATTTCACTTGCTAATTAACTCCTGCAATGCATTAGAACCCTGTCTTCAACAGTCACCACAACAGACCACAGTGCCTATTGCACCACCACGCTTTCTTTTTATTCTAAAACCAAATTATACTGCGTGGCACAACAGCAGCCGCAGTGACACGTAATTCCATTATTCAAAAGTAAATATCTGTTGGATTTTGGTTGCTATATATTTTTTTTTTGCAACATCTGCTCTCAATAGCTGCCTTGGCTCTGCCTTGGTATCTCTCAGCCGCGGCACGCCGCTAGCTGACCCTCGTGCATAATGCCATTTATATGATCGCATATTTATATTATGCTACCTTGAACAAGGTTTAACTACAAGGGTATTAGAGGCTGCCTATATGAGGCAGAGCCTCTTCTGCAGTTCAAAACAATGACCAGCACTTCTGAATGAAAAGAGGGAAAGTGAACATTAGCACATCAAAGGGCCCTTTCTGAAAGAAGAAAAATTGCATGATGCACACTTTAATCTTTCTGACAATCTATGCATGGATTGAACCGAATTCCATTTTTCACACAAATGTGAATGCTTGATACAAGGACATCTTTACTGACAGCAAAAGGAGAACGCAGAAAGATATCCTAGCGCCGCCTTTGAACTTCCAAAATATGGATTAACACGTAATCATGTTTAACCACTGACAGAGTGGCACCTTCGTTCTCTTAATAAACCCAAATAATGCGAAGATACAGAAAGTGAAACAAATACATACAGGAAAAACAGAGTATTTTTACCATAAAAGGAAAAAAAACGGGGGGAGGAGACAGTGCTAGTAAATAGAATAAATGCAGTATTAAAGTAAATATCTGCTAGTGCAAAAGCCTTATGTCAGGCAGCCCTGAGAAACGCTGCTGCGCCAGCTCCTGGCTCCCAGTGTGCACAGGGAAGCAGCTCCAGGAAACAGGGTGACGCTCCGGAGCACCGCGGGCACGTGGCACCGGCGCGCGTCTCTGCGTCCCCTCCTCCAAATAATCCCTCTTTCCACGCAATGCTGCAGACCTGTCAGTTCTGATATTCCCTTTTCCACTAAAATGAAACTTTGTTTTGTTTTCTTTATTTTTTAAAAAGGACAAGGGTCGGAAAGGAGCATTGGCAATGAGAATATATTAGGCCTATTATGTCGGCAGCTACACACCCCAAATATGATGCAGCAGCTTTCGAGGGTCACTCTGGCACAGCAATAACCAGCCACACGTGCACAGGAGCTCTCACTTGCCTGCCTGCCGAGGGCCCGAGCACTTCCAGGCTATGGAAAATGTCTGGAAATATCTGGAAAAGAAAGCCAAGGGAATGGCTGTGAAAGGGGGGAAAAAAAGCACAAAGGATCAGATGTTTCTCCCCTTTTTCTTTCCTTAGGATACTCTTGCTGCTGTTTTTTGGGTTGCTAACAGGTTAAACCACGAGCCCACCTGCTTGCAGGGCGCAGGAGAGGTGCTGGATGAAGTGGTGGCTGTTTTCTTCCCACAGACAGGGATGCATTTGCACAGCTGGTAAAGACCTGTCCATTTTAAGGACAAACCTTATCAAGTGCACGTGCTGAATAAATTTGTTTTAAAAGAACTCATCTGTGTGTACCTCAATCGCAGTACCTGGAATGACATCTCAGAAGAACTTAAACGCACATAACTCAACTAAGGATACAGCGCTTGACTTATAAAACTTTAGGCCTTTAGACTGGCCTAAAATGGCTGTTCAATGGCAGGGTCGATGTTAAGGGGGTGAGTTAGCATAGAGAAGCTAAGGGAAAATTAACTGAAAATAACCATTTTAAAAGTTCTATTTCAGGAAGGTGAAAGCAGTGAACATTCTGATTAGAATTGGTGCAAAAGAGGACAGGGATGTGAGGAAACCCCATGACAAAAGACAGAGAAGTTTGCCCGTGTCTTAGATAAGTGTGGTGCCAGGGACTCGCCTACTGGAGGTAAAACAAGGGACATCTGTTCGGCATTTCACAAACAACTCGTGCAATGTTGGAGGCAATACGGGTCACTCGCCCAGAAAACACCCCCGGCCTCCCGCTCCATCCCCGCGGCATATGTCACTTCTCCAGGAGTGGGTCTTATTCGAGTCACCGGCCAAAATACATCCTAGAAGAGAAAAAAACATCGTCGGACCAACGAGATGTTTGGCCTTTTCAGGCTGAAAAGGGCTTGGAGAGAGTCAAGTGGTTATTACTAATGAAGTGCTGGGTATTTAAGATAAACACAGATGCATCCAAATTAGCTAGACCACAACTGCGGGGCTAGAGTGCTGTGCCATACATCAAAACCAGCAACAAGCACTCATGCAAAAATATCTTTCCTCCTTTACCAGCTTCTGTAGCTCTGAAGTCACGCCGGTGACCGTGATGCGACACTGCAATTCTGTACAACTATTTGACTCTGCATTCTTAGTGTACTGAAATTATGGTAAGACTGTTCTCAAAAATATGTCCTGATGTCCACAGAACATTGCCCTTTCTGTCAGATCAGGGGATAGTGATTTTCCTGTTATTCATTCTGAATAAATCATTAATTCCCCATGAATTCAGAAGGCATAAATATACATCAGCAAAAACACTCAGAGAGCTCAGGGATAAATTTCTGCCACCTTATCATTTGCCATGATTTGGGATCATTATTCTAATCAATACTACAATAATTCCAGGACAGATGACTACCAAAAAACACCAGGTTGGCCCGAGTCATGAGGCTCTAAACGCAACAGAAACATGAAAGATAAGGGAAGAAAATATACGTGTGTGCAAGTGTATGCTCACATGTGTACATATGTGTATGTAATACAACACCATAAAACAATGTTCCTTCAATTAATATTAAAAACAAGAGTTATTAAGTCACCTCGCTTATTGTTCTCTGTGTATCTTTTTCAATGACACAAAGGAAGAAGAAATCAGGAAGACCAAAAACCTGTTGGTTTAGGTACAAAAAGCAAAAAGAACCATACAAGGTGTTTATTTGTAGCCCCACTTCTGCAGATACTGCATTAAATATGAAAAAAAAATCACAGGAAAGTAAATGGTCTCTAATTTGCACTGAGAGAGCCAAGCACTTTGTGCATTGGCTGGGGCCAGGCACAGTGCATGTTGCTGTGGTATTTAGGAAAACACCGGAAACGTTGGCATGCAAATCCTATTCAACAACTTGAGAATGCTAGGAGCTTTTACAAGGCAAAGAACACGTTAAAAGTTCATTAATTAAACAGCGCTTGTGAACAGATGGAATGGCTATCTGGGCTCTAATTACTCTAAGTTGGTACAGAGGTTTGCAGACCTTAATGAGGTTCAATAAAATGAATGATTACACATCAATCACAATTAGAGAAACCTGTAAGATGAGCTGAATTATCATGGCAACAAGTCATAAAACACGCGAACACAAAACCCAACAGGCTCTGCAGAAGCTAATCAAGACAACGGTTCATCTAAAAGAATTGTTTTAACTCGGAGAACAATTCCCCCTATTGACACGCGATTTAACTGCGTGATGCCATGAGAGCCTTGGATCCTGGAGAAGCGATTCGTCCTAGGAAAGTACTGGGAAGCACAGGACCTAAGCAGTTAACTGAGCAGATAAATGAGACACTGATCTGCAAAGTGACTAGCTACACAAACGAAGAGAAGAGGAAACTTTGGATATATATTAAACACATTACTGCAAATAAAAACAATGAAAACTGTTTTTTTTCTTTTTAAAACTTAACAGCAAAAAGGAGATACAAAATGCTAAGTACAGATAGTATATAAAACCAGTACAATTAGTAAAAACTCCTATTGTGTCTTTCTATAGAAAACAGAGTTGTTAGGGTATTAAAAACATGGAGTTTTTTTTTCCAGTTCTTCTTTATATAAATTTATATATATATATATATGTTCCCTTTTCCAGTTTTTATTTATATAAATGCAAAAAGCCTTTAATCTTAGATTGTAGAGCTTTTTGTTTTGTTCTCATTTGGCACAGAAGAAACAGGACTTCTCGTGAATGAGAAATTACTAAATTCTTTAAAATACAGTAAAATCACCCAGGGAGGCCTTTGCTTATGTTTTCATCCAGCAGCGCAGCAGGCCTATATCTCATTAATGCAAACAGTTAACATTTCCTCACTTATAAATGCAATCATGACAGCGAGCTTAAAAGCAGCTGAATCAAGCAAAAAAGAAGGCATTATAATATGCCCTAGATTAGTCACAGTTGTGGGAAATATTTTACACACTCTTGTCCTTAATTGATGATGGCAATGTTATAAAACTGGAACTCGAAAGCTTGAAATCCTCCTTAAATACTTCAAAATCTCTGCAAAATCTGAATTATCTTAACTGAATTTACAATATGAATGAAATATTAATACGCAGTTGGGTTGGACATACTAAGTGAAAGAAAGACTACTTGCAAACATTTATAATGTATAGAGTTACGCACACAAAAAGGAAGTTCAAGACACTTTTGTTTGGATGGGGCAGTGCACCCCTTCCACTGACACTTGCTGGAAGAGGATCCTTGTCCCTGTCTTGGCTTGGATACGTGATTCTGCCCTCGGGCTTTTGGTTGTGCCTGGGCTGGGTTGCAAGGAAGGAAAAACACAACAGCAGGACGTGCAATTATTCAGCGTGGAAAACTGCTCAGGAGATACTTTAGGAAATCAAGAAACTGGAGAAAAGGAAGATTTTCTAAGACCATCAACTTGGTGAGCTCAGTAAATAAACTTTTTCTGTAAGAGCTATAAGAAATTATGTACCTTTTAGGAGAGCCAGTGAGGTTGAAAGGGACGGCGGGAGGTGATGTAGCATCACCCCCCAAAGCACGATCAGTGCTGAATTCTCAAGTTAATTTTCACCAAAAATTAAACAACTAAGAAAAAAAATCAAAGCTAAACTTAAAAGCACTTCCCTTGATGTGGCAAATAATTCTTGACATTTTTGTGAATGCCACATGTACAGTTCATGCACTTCAGTTTAATTTTCTTCAAAAACAAAGTTTTAAAAACTGGTATAAAATACATGAGGGATGTAAGCTTATATTAATGTGTATATTTATGTGCTTGTCTGTATACTTGGACATGTGCACATCAAAGTACCTGCTTTGCACATCTAGTCGGTCCTGTGCATCCATGTGTCTGCAAGCGGGGGGAGACACGAGCAGCAGTTCCAGGAGTTGCCATGTGGGCCAAACACAGGAGCCTCCAAAAGCTCCGCATCCAGCCTCAGGAAGAGATAGGAAAGGAGGCTCCTTTGAGGTCAGGTTGAAAACGCACAGCAGGTCAATGCAGCATCACCTGCACCTCCAAAGCGCTCTGCCCATTCTCTAGGAAAGGCTGGGTTAAACCATGGTTTTACCTCCCTTTAGAGCAGGCTTTTTGTCTCCCCTGGTGTTCAAGCTGGCGGATGGCCACCCTCGGAGGGTGCCTGCGCGGAGCTCGGTTCCTCGCTTGGGGTCGGTCCCTCAGCCTTCCCATCGAAGGAGGCTGGTCAGGACCCCATCGAGGCTGGTCAGGACCTGTATCATTTTATACCCATGCAGAGCATCTCAGGTTCTATGCAAAACACGCTCTGATTATTATTTTTCCCCCCATTGATTTTACAGTTGAATTCAATGATGGCATCGTCAAACCTCGGGTGAATCCTTAACCTGAAGGACTCAGAGCAATTTCCCCACATTTTATCAAAACATAGAAGTGACCACTGCCTGTTCCGGACAAAGGAATTAGCCCGGAACACTAAGAATTAGGATCAGCGATAGTGTCAGCTCCCTCTAGTTGGAAAGCGTATTATTTTTCACCCCTGCTGAGTGTGCACAGAGGAAGGACTGCCAGATATTACAAGCACTGTGTATGAAGCACTAGATGATAAATAACGCCTACAGTAATGAGTGGTTTTTGTATCACCTGCTCTTTCCAAAAATAGAAATGGCTTTTTTTACTCAGGTTGACTTCTGACTGCTTTCCTAAAATGTAACTATGAACATTTTACTACAAATAAATTGTATTTTCTTTTTCATTCTGAATTCATACATTGAGGAAAGTGATGTGCAAACCACGCGCTCTACTTCATTTTAAAACAAGCACTAAAACTTGCAGACGCCTGAAATAAATCTAAAGGCTTCCCGTATCGATGCCAGAGCCACCTCCCTACATTTCCAAGGCTTTGAAAGTAAAGAAGAGGCTTTTTAGCCTGAGGGGTTAAAAGTGTGGGTGTGGAAGTGGGCTTTTGTTAGAAAAATTAGCAATGCTATGAGTCATTGTGCATTAGTGGCAGAATAGTTTTGCATCTTGTATGAATCCAGACACCATATGCCATGCGAGGGCCTATTACTTTATTGGGGGCCGCGGCTGACAGGCCGACACGTGGGTATCCCCAGCGGAAAGGCTGTCTCCTCGCTGCGGCGGGCGCAGGAAGGCAGTGATGTGAACACAGCAGACATTGTCGGGAGCAGCAGGAACAGCTGGTGAGCCAGCGCCGCGCGGGCTGCCGAGCCGGCATGCTAATGAGCGCCGGGCGCGCACAATGCCCGGCCCGCCGCGCGCCGCCGGACACGCGGAGTGACACACGGACACATACACGGAGGGACACCCGGGGGGACACCCGGAGGCCGTCGGGAGGCCCTGGCACGAGCTAGGCCGCTCTACGGCCTCGCCAGCGGCGCGCAGGCCAAGGCGGCGAGCGCCAGGCAGGCCCAGCTCGCGCTGCAGCCAAGGCCTGTTTTGTCTGCGGGGGGATTAGCCTGCCTGAGTTCAATTTAAAAGGGAGAAAATGTCCCTTCTCTTTTTATTCCCCCTCTACGTTTATGACAAAGGAGAAACAAACAAAAATAACCCTGGGGAACCCCAAGTTTAGAGTGGTGTTTGGAAGCGAGCTTTTAAAAGATACAACGCAGGTTTGTACTGCAAGAATCCCTTTGAAGTTAGCAGGAGCGGAACAATAAAAAGCACCCAAACTTAGAGCAAAAATATTATGATTACAAAGACTTTTGTCTGGCAGTTGAGTGAAGAAAAGATCCCAGCACAGTAACTCGTGTCCCGGTCAGCGGAGGTCTCGTGCACTAGAGAGAGCACTAGAGCAAGCAAGGGGTGCTTGGCCTCTACGTGCATCTGTTCTGGCAGAGCACGAGGGTGGACTCAGGCTATTTAGGGTATGTTTGCCAGTTTCCTTACAAATGAAACTAGCCCTCGCTCCTTTGATTTTGTTAATGTAACTTCAATTCAAACCAGACCGAAGTTACCAGCTTTCTGAAGACCCTTGGGGTAGGGCCAAATTGCACGACAGAGAACTGCACTTTAATAAAAGTATTTTATTTTTATGGAGAATAATAGAGGCACTTTGAGGGCTGTCGGCTTGACCCACCTGTCAAAGCTACTCTGAGCCAAGGGGGATTGTCACTGCACAAACCTTCACCCAATGGCTTTGGATGGGGAATGCGTCCCTTGCAGCACGTTGGTCTTTGTCCCTTCAGCAGCTCTGAAATTTTGCATTACTACCTAATACTCCTACAGCTTATCATGAATTTGTAGCAAGATGGAGAAAACAGATCTTAAACCTGGCCAAACAGTAAATACCGATTGTTCCTCTTTTGGCAGTTGAAGTGTAAAAGAGGGATGGTAGAATAATCTAGGAAAGTATGGACAATTTCAGATCGCTTTAAGTACCCTAATATTAGGGGCTATACTGTAACCTCTTAGATATTAGCCAGTGCCAAATCTTATTTTCCTCTTCAAAGCTCAGGGAATTAAGAGTTTAAAGCAATAAGCAAAATCCCTGGCTTCCTGCAAAAGTTTTCACTTAAAAGCTAAATATTTTTGATGAAGAAAACAGTTTCACACAAAGTAGCTGCTTTTCCATGGCAGAGAATGAAACTTCAAATTCCCATATTCCTGTATTCCCTGATACACTTTTAAAATTATACAGACTATACTCTTTCCAGCAAGATCATGACTTTACAGTCTTTGATGGGGACTAAAAAGACATTGTCACATCATATGTATTTTAAGAAGCTTGTTTTTAATTACTGCACATGTGCATCATTAAATAAATCCAAAGATGACTTTTTTTCTATGTCTGTCTTATATTACACAGTGAATTCTCATTTCAATAGCAAACAAACATTTAACTCAAGATGTCACTAAAAAGTAAGTTCTTTTTGAGAACTGCTTTTACACCAGTTAACGAATAAAATTCTTGAAAGCTGTTGGGATTTATTTATTTTTCCTGAGGAGCATCGGTCTTCCCCAAGAATAGCAGTGGAAAGGGCCACTTCAAACTGCTACGGAATTAGCTTGGGACTTTACCAGTTCCCCTCAATGATCTCTATCGCTTCCAACTGTGGAGAAGATGCTCCGACTTACCACAGAAGTGCATTCTTAAGCAAGAAATCACATGAAGAGATCCTAAAAGCTGGAAAAACTTTTAAGGGTCACAGAACTAATAATATTTTTGGAGGTGCAAGCGGTCTCCTTTCACACAAAATTGTCAACCTCACTTAGAAATGTCTCACTGAGAACAACAAAAGAGGCAGGAGAGAATTCAAAAGGAAAGAAGGCAAGGAATGAACCCAGCTCTTCTTGTATGGGCCATCTCCAATGAAAGGAGAGAAGGAGGGACGTGAGGCAAGCAGGGAAGTTAGGACTTCTTGCTGTTAAATAAGTAATTCTGAGAATAAATCATGGGGTTCATTCACACTGACTAGCTCTTGCCTGTTTTTTTTAAAACCTGTTTATATGCAATATGGAAAGGAAGAGAGACAGTAGTGAAGTTTACCAGCTGGTAAAGACCACGAGCAGTTACAAGTTATATACATCTCAAGTATGCTACAAGGGATTCTGAACAGTGATGGATATGCACCGTGATAGATTCTGCACACAGAAATACAGGAATGTGAAAGGCACTGCGTGTGTACAGCATTCAGAAACATTTAACAACTAAATCTGCCTAAGGATCATATAGCTCCTTCTATACACATGAAGGGAAGGCAGTAGATTTCCCCCCAAGTCTATGAAGAGCTCAATGAATAAGAGCTGAAGAGCTGCCTCCGCAATCCCGTGTAATGCCACCTAAAAGCTTTGCCTCGCATGACTTCTCGCGGGCTGGAGCAGATTAGAGCTATCGATTGCCGCCTGCAGAAGGTTCGCGCTGCGCGAGCGGAAGGTGAGCGGCACAGTCGGCCAGTTCTGCTATCGATCGGCTCCAGCGGGGAAACTGTGCTGCAAAATGAAGGGCAGGGCTTCTCGTCACCACCTAGGGCAGCTGCTGGAAGGGTTATCAGGAGCCTCGGGAAGTGAGCGCGACTGGACCACATACTTCTGTCTCAAGCGCGAGTCTGTCTCGCGCTGGCTGGTTACAGCAAGTGACAGAAAAGCTAAGGGTGGCAAGTTCAATCAGCTGCTTTCTGGAGACAAAATAACAGAGCGCGACTCGGGCTGCCCTCGCGAGTCAACAGCCATCGCCTCAGCAGCCGCAGCCTGTCAGGTGCCACGTCCTGTCACCTGCCACCGGCACACGCTGCAATTTCACTCCCATTCCTAACGGGATCTACAGGGCTTGGCGGCACAGCCTCCTCGCAGGAAACAAAGCGAAGACATGAACCCTTGCCTAAAGAGAGGAATAGGCTTTGTATTTTATTTTCATGGCGTGATCCCATGTACCACTCTAATTAAAAGTGCATTCTTCACGCAAGCTCAGGAAAACACTTGGAAAGAGGCACAAACGGTGTTTTCAGCCACCTGATGTTGCACACCCCTACAAAACACACATAGCAGTCACATCACTTACACAAGCAAAATATTTTCAATGCTTAAATCTGATAAAACAAATGAGCAAATCAATTACTCCGTTAATCACAAATTGGCATTAAACTGACAAAAGGAGCTAAGCTGCAAGTAGGAGTTGATGCTCTTTGCTTCATCTTCTTGATTCCTGACATGACATACACACATATTATAACTGATATAGCATTACATGCATCATCTACTATTAATAAATACATATAGTAACATACAGTAGGTTAATATTCGGATGCAATGTAATTAAACTTGGGAATATCTTTTGAATTCACTCTCATGAGCTAAGGAGGTACACTGTTCATCACAGCACATAAAGCTTTAAGAGTCAGGTGCCAAACTACTCTCAAGTCAGGGCTCTGATTTCTCCCGTCCCTCAGGAGTGCAAGGCTTAACCAGAGAAATGGGAACATCCAGTACTCAGCTATTACATCAAGTGCAGGCATTTTCATAACGCATAGATACTTTAAGTGGCAGCTAAGCACTGGAAATGTCCAGGATAGACTTGGGAAGAATTAAAAACTTGTCTGTTTTCAGGGTTTCTCTTTGAAGAAACAACAAGTTCTGCTAGGATTTCACGTCCAAGAATGCCTGCTGAAGTAGCTTGGCTGGAGGGCAGAGAGAGCAGTTGAGTGAAGAGATTAATCTTTCATCCCCCTCACAAATTTCAGTTATTTCTTCTTTCCCTGAAGAGTAATTCAGCATTGTACTCTAATCAATATACTATAAAAGAGAATGAAAAATACACAGAAAGAAAGAAAGAAAGAAAGAAAGAAAGAAAGAAAGAAAGAAAGAAAGAAAGAAAGAAAGAAAGAAAGAAAGA
>JAUBOD010000883.1:36189-47886 GCA_032353885.1 Nothura maculosa
AAAGAAAGAAAGAAAGAAAGAAAGAAAGAAAGAAAGAAAGAAAGAAAGAAAGAAAGAAAGAAAGAAAGAAAGACAAACCAACAGGAACTACCTATTTACCCATTCCCAGGAAGACAGATGTAGCTTATGTGCTTAAGAAAATAATTTAAAGACTATGAAATCAACCAAGAATACTCTGACTCCCAAGGCATTCTGTTTATAGACTTGCATTACTCTTAAAGACAGTATCGACCACAGGCAACCTCTGCTTTAACTGGCCTCATTAAAAGGAACTTTAGCTTCAACACAGACGATTATTCCAGTCTGACAGACTAACTGCTCCTTCCTTCTCCCGGCAAATAAATGGGTGGCTGCAACACATTGAAAGAGCTGCCTAAGAACTTACATTTTTATAAAACAATTTTAGCAAGTTTAAATGATGCTCATGTTTTTACATAACTTTAGCGCTAAATTTTAACATTTTTCTGTTTTCTACCTAATTTTAACCTTGTTCATTACAATAAAATATACAACCATATTTCAGAGAAAAATTACTGCCCAAAGCAGCAGAACGGGGAGGCTTCCTCTAGAAACATATTACCTAGTGCTCAACACTTAAGGTCTGCAAGAGCAGCATGGTCTGCAGCTGCTCAGCCTCAGCACTTCAGTGCACCAAGAATGAACGCACTTGTGGTGCTATCACACCCCAATTCACTTCTACAAGGAAACTTGAAGGCAGAAGGGCTTTAGACTAAAGTTTAAATGAGTTACTTGTTAGTGCATACCCTCCTTGCCCCACTGAAAGCCTTAAACCAGAAACAATTACATCAACACAAAAAGGAGATTCCAAAAATAATCCTTCATGTTCTGCCATCGTTACCTTCTTATTTTTCAAAACCATTTCCAAAAGGAAAAAAAAAATGTATTTGGGTACAACAGTGGAATTTGTGTCATGATGACCAAATGATTACAGTGCAAACTGCAGATTCTCCGGTGGCTCCGCAGGCTTCTGGTCCCCATGGTAACTAAAGCTCAGATATTGTCCTCCACTCAGCTGGAGCACTGAGAGTTGGGAGGCCTTTGTGCCCGGGGAGATTTCTTCCCCAACCTTCTAGCAACAGACCCTACCGCTTCCTCCTGACTCTTTCCTAATTGAGATGCAAATTAATCTCTGTGGCTGATTACACTTCCCTTAAAGCCACTGACAAGTGCAGCTGTAACCAGAGTTTACAGACTTTCCAACAAGTGACTTCAGCTGTCACTATTTGCATGCGGCTGCCAGAGCTCAGCAGCCCTCTGCGCGGGGGATGCAGATCACTTCCCTTCAGGCACCGCCAACATTTATTCACTTCCCATCCTTAAATAGGAAGGTTCAAACAAGAGCTTTGCCATGTGCAATACGCCCGGTTAAACTGTCCTGATAAATGTTTTACGCTGCCAGCTCCAGTGGCAGAAACGGAAGGGGGAACGGGAACATTTTCTTTTATTTTTAAGCTTCCGCCATCACCTAGTAAACCGATCCCTCAAGTCTCCTTTCACAATTGGCCCTTGATTTTGCTCAGATTAGTCAATATTTTATTACTATCGAACCATTTACAACCAAGCAGAGTGTTTAAGACCCGACCTAAGCAGCCATGGAGCAATCTGCGCTGCTGTCCCCGCAGTTATTCTGTGCAATTACCAATTACCAATTTCTAACCACACTTGAATCAAGAACATTTCTAACTATTAACTCTTCCTAGGAATGTCTGCTCTGCAATGAAAACTGGAAGATAACTGCTCAGCTCTGCCTTAACAGGCTATCAAAACTTCCCTGCATTCACCCAAACTGCAAAGTTATGTTACATATATAATATATTAAAATACATGATGCTTTGCAAAATACATGTTTTGTAATATGCCAAAAACATCACTATTTACCACAAGTATTGCTTTTTACTTCTCTTTTCCATTGACATTTTCCAGTTATTCACCTTACTTTCAGTGCCTTTACAATTCTTAAAGCTGATTCTTTGTCCATTAGGCTCCAGTCACTGCAGCCCATTTACCTTTCACATCCTTTTCCTTTCACCTCCTGAGTTGAATCCAATTTTTATTATCATCTTTATCATCTTCCAATTTTATCTTCTACAAATAAAACGCTATAATATCCTAAGAAATACCTTTTTATAAAATCCTAAGTGATTGAAGAGTCCGCCTCAGCAAAATGAGCATGCAAATGCCTGTGTGTCAATCCTAGTTAAAGCACATATATTAAGCCAGGTTAAAGCTTTATACAGCCTCTTGGTCCTCACACACTGCTGGATGAGGGGCTGCACGCAGCCCGTGGCCCTCACGCTTACCTTGCATTTTCCTTATCATTTTCCTCTCCCACCCAAAGAAATTATCAAATCTGTTTTCATTACTTCTCAACTGCTGGGCCGGCTCTTCTCCTGGTCGCTTGTTTGTAGTCACTACAGGGAAGCCCTGAGAGCAGGACAGCCCAAGGAGCCTGCACCCGGCGGGAAGAGGCACAGAGCAGCACCACCATGTGGGACACGTTCAAACACTGTCCTCCAAAACCCTCAGCACAGGCAACAAGGAGACGTTACCTACTTGTAATCGTGAAAGAAAGTCACCCTTAGACTGCTCTGGGGTTAGGAAGCCCAAATGGGAGTATGGGAGTTACAGAAGGATTTCTGTCTTGTTCGCAGTTATAACAAATGTGTCTCTTTTGAAGACATTTTACTGTCCAGTTACATCTCAATCCTTCTCTCCCAAGAGCTTCTGAGCTGTGATCCATTGTAATATTTTCGATACACACGCATCCATAAGCATAAATTCAATTTTCCACATCATTTAATTTTTTTTGTATATCTTCGTGCATTTGCTATATAAGGCACTCAATTACCTATGATAAAATTTACATATAGCTTTCTCATCCATCCCAGGTCAGCCTGACGGGTTCTCCCAATGGGATCTCCCAACATCAAGCCACCATCTTTCAGTCTCAGAAGTCTCTCAATCAACAGTCACTTCCCATTTGTCATACACAAAAGCAGCCTTTGACGAGCGACAGAAACCGCTGCTGCAAACACACGTGCCAGGGAAGAAGCTGCAAATTCAGGGACAGCTACTCACCAAAGCACATGCTGGGAAGCCACATGTGCCGTCACGTGTGTGCCTCTCGTGTCTCACTATAGGATAAATAAGGGCCATTTAAGGACCTAGAAACCCAACTAGAAAGCTGAAGCACAGGCTGGTGGAAAATACTGACCCACAAAATGTGAAGGATGCAAGATGAACAGGAGCTAAAAAGCTGAGCACTCCCTACAGGGAGCTGGTTGATGGGGTTACAGTAAGGGACAGCAGTCTCCCTTCTTATAAGCCCCATTGCTTATGGTAATTCTACACTAGTTTTGTTATACACATATTTAATCCATTTGCTTATATATTCAAAGTTGTACATAAAATAAATCAGTAATTAGCCAGATTTCTGTCATTAAACGAAAGTGAAAAACCTGGCATGTTTTAAAAAGCTGTTAGGTACTGCCATAATTTTGCATTCGACTGCTTACGCAACAACCACAGACTGATTTTGCTCTAAAATGAGTAAACAATGAAGCTAAGAAAATGTTAATTAATTTAACTACAATGCTACTCTTGATTTCTGAGGATATTTGCCAAGTATATTAGCTAAAACAAACTCTTAAGAAAAGTATTTGTAAAGTATTAAGTGTATTAAAATTGCATCTCAAGCTAATTTATCTATGTTCCTTCAAAGACAAAAATAATAAATTTCCAAACCTTCTCACTCATACGATTTGAAAAATCATTATATGAAAAGCATTCAAAAAAGTGAAGTGCAATGAGTGTTGGTCCTGCCATGCGATTAACAAAACGTGCTGCAAAACATTCATAGTGCAATTCTATGTGAGAAAGGACTCTCCAAAAGTCAAGCAGCAAATGATTTTATGTTCTTGGTCTGCATATCATGTAATAAGAAAAATAAATACCAAGTGTTTGTAGAGAGAAGCATTCCATGTGGTTATCTTCCAGCCACTGGAAGAAAATAGGTTCTGAAAGTCCTTAAATGCAGGCATGCTGGAACAGAAACTGAGTTAGGTAACTGAAACATCCAAATCATGGGGCAAACCCTGTCTGTGTTCCTAATGTACTAATGCATAATGTGTTAGTAAAGCCCCAATAAAGTCAGTGGAACTTCCTTAAAAAGAAGGTGAGAATACAGTTTGCTCTGTGAATTAGTCTTATAAGGACTGCAGGTAACTTGTTTATTGACATGAAAGGAAATTGAAGATTATCACCACTTACAGTTTAAAGAATAAATATTAAGCCCAAACCTACCCTGAGCAAGATTCTCCCGAACTGCTGGTGAGACCATTCTTCTGACGGATGACCTTATTTTTAAAATCCTCAGTTATAGCTGGGTATGAATGATCTTAAAAACATGGAGCTTGACACAAAGTTCTGACATTTTTTCACTAAAACTAAATCAGAAGAACTCTCAGGAACACTTACCTCTAACAGAAGAGTATCGGGAATGAAAGACCCTACATCACAGCTGTAGGAAGAAAGGATACAAGCTCTGGTAGAGTGGGATGAGGGACTTGACAGCTCTGCTGGCATTGATGCACGTGGCACATACAAGGCTTGGCAGCAGCTTCGCAGTCACTATTGCTCCATCAAAGAGAGGCCCGAAAAACGGCACCTGCAGAGCCCAGAAAAAAAACACCACACACAAATTAAGGCCAACTGGAGCAGCACAATTTCTGTATGTGTGTAAGGTCACTTTATAGAACACTCAACTCTGTATATGTTAATTAACAATGTATATTAACAAAATTCATCTATGGACTTGAAATTCATTTTCCATTTTGGGTAGATAGTAAGAGATGTTTTCTATCTTGCCTCTCACAACAGGAGACCCTCATTCACTGGCTGAGCAACACAGCATCAGCAGGAGGTTCTGCAAGAAAGTGTTTGTATCAAATATTCCTCTATGAACTCCCTCCTTGGACATCGCTCCAGGAAATAAAACCCTGAGCTCATCCAAGAAAATCCCATCTATGGAAAGTAAAGATGGCAGAAAAATAAAAACTCTCCAAGTCAGCAACAAGCTGCCAACAGGTCTAGTTTCAGTAGATGAGGTACAATGTTGAAACTGTGTTATTTTAGGGTTTTCCTTCAGAGGAAATGATGCTATGATGAAATGATGCTATGATGAAATTTCATGACCTATGGTTCTTCAGAAAAATATTTGTCATATAAAAAGTCCAAGCATTTAATTAAAGTGAAAAACATCTGGAGTTACATACGTGTAACAGATCTTGCAATGTCAAAACAAGAAAAGCTTACATTAAAATGTATAGTAAATGTTATATTCACAAGTGGTCAAATATTTACAAGTACTCATTTTCCTAACACCAATTCAATATGGAACAAAAACCCCACACAGAAGCTGGCAGCAATTATCAATATTTAAGCTATGGATTTTTTCTACCCGTATGGAGGCTTATCGCATAAATAAATACCCTCTATTATTCTTCTGCAACTGCTCGTGGGTGACTGTGACAGTCATTCAATAAACGGACAAAGGGAATAATATAAATCCCTTGCATCTAGGGAATTCTTCTAATTAGAAGTGGTAATGAATTACAGGAGAAATTTGGTTTTAATATAACATCTGCAAGTGACAGCTGTCTTTTCACAGAGATTTTCTGTCATTCCTTCACTTAAATAATCACCAAAACCCCAAAAATAGATCAGGGTAAAATGTGTCCGTAGTGTGGGGGTGTTGTTAGGTTCTGTTTTCACATTTAAACTCTTCTTGGGTTCTTCTCATGAATTCTTGCTCATGTGGCAGTGCTCAGCACCGCCTCTCCTGCAATAGGGTTCATGTGTGCATTTCAAAGGCTGCTATTCAATAAATGTATCAAAAATATCTCCCAACTGTCATCACTGACTGCTTTTAAAGTAAAAAGATTCAGTATTGTTTCCTCAGAGGGCGTAACATTCATGCTCCGTTAAAACGCACTTTTATCTACTGAAAAAAATCTTTCTAAACTAAAAAGGGGACTCAAAGGTCCAACTCAGCCCAGCCTTAACCAGGCTGCTGCCAGCCGGGAGCAATGGAAGGAGGGAAACAACAAAACCCAATACAATGAAACGATGTTTACTATTTAGCTCATCTCCTGTGCACACGTTAAGCACTGGACTTTCAAAAGGAGGCAAGTACGGGTGCTTTTTCCCCCGTCAAGACCAATTATTTCTAGAACTACATCCTAGGGATAGGCTTGACCAGAAATTCCATACTTTTTCATACCGCAAAGGTAGTGCACATTGTCAGATGTCAAAACAACACAGCATAGGAAGGAAGTGACCTCGTATGGAAGGGAATAATTTCTTCCTCTTATCTAAGTAAACATAATGCAAGCAAAGCCAGATGAATCCTCGCCCAAATCCGAGTTGGTGTTGCCAGTTGCAGAGGCTAAAGGAGCCGGGCGACGCTCGTGTCTCCCAGCACAGCCCCAATGCGCCCGGGCGGCTCGGAATTACGGATTCCCCTCAGATGCTGCAGCCAGGCTGCGGGTCATGAAAGTCAAAGGAAGGCAGCGCAGCAAAGGCTTCCATCTGCACGGAGCTCACTGCCCAGCGAGGCAATAAACCCGCCGCGGGCGGCCTCGGCTCGGGACTTGCTGTAAGTTGGTATTCGAGGTGAGACTTAAACGGGAATCAGTTACAAAAATACTAAGGAGGGAAAGGGAAAAGCCCTCTGCTTAGCCCCTCCAAATGTCAACGCAAGTTACTCATGAAGCAGAAATTAATATTCCCCCTCCTGCAAACACCTGCTTCCTCACAATTTCCAAGAAGGAAAAAAAAAATAATTATTTTTTGCCGCAAACAGCAAAAGTAGGCAAGGTTAAATAAACCTTTGGAGTACAAAGGCTGCACTTCTATAGCAAGCAGCACTAGTTAAAAGACTGGGGAATGGGTAAATTATTGTACCAAATGGCTGAGAATTAATCTCTGATGACTAGCTGCAATCTAACGAGGCATCTGTGTCCCAGGGAACCCACAGCGTGTCCCTGGCGGTATGTGCAGTGTGTAGAGTCTGCTTGGCATTCTTTGTCCTCTTTTGCAGGCAGCTTTTCGTCTCATTGTTTAGAATATCCTCATGCATCTGTGACGCGTGGAATGCATTCATCCTAACAGACTTACTATTGTTTTCGCTTCGAAGCTTTGTTGAGCAAAGACTGCATCACGGTTCCTGATAATTATATTGCTTAATTAATCAAGACAAAAAAAATTTGCAAATCATTGCCTGGTTGCCAAGCAGGGAGATAAAAAATGAAAACAATACAAGCTGAGGCAATATAACAAAAGTAACAGCTATCTGATCAGAAATTCTTATATAATGAAGCTATTAATGCTAAATCGGTTAATGTTAACATTGCTCCAGGTGTCTCTACTTAGACGCAAACAAAAAGGCTAACATTATGTATATAAAAGGCCAAATGTTGCCATGGATTCTGTAACCTGATAGAGAGGACAGCCTTTTCATTTGATTAGGGAATGCAATTTAAATACCAGGGACTGAAGCCAAACAACAGACATTTCTCTCTGCAAGCCTCTTTCATTCACCCTGGGGTCAGTAGCTAGTGAACAAAAGGTCAGCCACACTTGCCCTGGAAATGTCTGGATTAATTTTATTACATTGTAATGGTTTGTACTTTAAATGCAAGGATAACACTAAATTTCCAGTTAGCTATTATTCCTTCAGCCTGTTGGGCACTTTTTGGCTAACATATACAACGGCATGGCTTTGTTTTCCCCCGATTGATTCATAGAATTTTTAAGCATCTTTATGAACTGAATGCAGGTTTTTCTGATGAACTCTGAGGTTGAGATGTATTAAAGCTATTTGGTATTTTAAGGTCATTTTGTTTTTACTAAAATTCCTGAGAAGTTATAAAGCTGAAAAATCAAGTTTAAAGACAAAAACAAACGAAATTATTTCAATTTATTTTAAAAAATCAGGTTTCTCACTGAAAGTGACTGCTGGCAAAATCTAACTGTATATAAGAGCTAGATCTCACTATTCAAAAAGTATTCCATCCAGTGATAAATATGTCAGATTTACACATTTTCCACAATATGGAAATGTGGTTGTTCTCCTGGGCAAATGTTCTTTTTGAAATTAAAAAAAAATATTTATCACTTTGGTTACTTCCACAAAACGTATTATATATACATTTTTGCACTTATAATGCCAGAAAAGCATTTATTAAGCTAGCCCTTTTATATACATGCACACACAGACAAGTTGACATCCTACAATCAAAAAAATCCATTATTTCCCCCTAAAGTCTAAAATGCAGTTACAAAACATTAGCATCAAACTGCGTTGCTGTCAGACTGTCCAGTGACTCCATCATTCCAGCGAGTCAGATTATCGTGAGGGTCTCAAAAACATGTGAGGTAATGCACAGTGCCATATGCACAACAGGAGCTAAGCCGTATGGGGTGAATTAACAGCAAACGAGGAACCTAAATCTTGATTATTTGGCATCGATTGGCTTACATTGGAAGTGGCAATCATTTTAAATATTGTTCACTGTACAATAACTTATATGGATTTGGACTTTGGAAATACTTCCCATCAGCGATAATATAACATGAATTGATTTCTTTTCATATGTAGGAATCAAGTCTCCGTGCTCTGCGTTCTTTTAAACTGAAATGGCTAAACTGTGCTTAGTATTTGTTGCAGAAAGGAAGGGGATGCTAAAGCAGTTTTATTCAAACAAAAATTGTAAAAAATCCTGTTGGTCACTTGAATAACACACATGATAGATCCAATAACGCAGTCCAAACGTACCTCTGGTTTCTTCATTATCTCTATGAAAAACATGTGATTCTTCATCGGGTAAATAACAATTAAAACATCTCCAAAGTCTGTGGGTATAATGCCCCTGCGGTAGTTCCTGGTGTGCTCCGACCAGACAATGTGAACCTCATCATTTCCCAAGTGACGAAGCTGCAACGGCAAATTGGCTCTTTATTAATCAGAGTGATAACAACAGTTTATGAGGGGTCATGGCTTACAAATTGAATTACAATGCTCAATAGTAGAAATATTTCATTACGGAAAAAGTTAAAATATTGTTTTTCCCTGGTTGCTCGTGAAAAGATCGGTTAAATAATTTGTTGCATTCAGAAGGCGTTGTTATCTGACGGCTTAATTAAGTAATTAGCAAATTACCCATTAGCACGTTATGTAGATGTACATTACCTATAATAATTTAAAGATGGCAATCTGAATTACCAGAGCAAAACATTAACCAACAGAACATCGCACTGTGGTTAAAATACCACAGCTGTCACAGAAATAAGAAATGTCACAATTAAGGATGGTGGAGAAATTGCCACTATGAACCTCTATTACTCCATTTATCACAAAATGAGTATTTCCTTGTGGATTCAGAGTCTGGAAAAAAATTGTGTTTGAAAATTGAAACAGAATTCCTTGGAACGATGCAAGTCACAGCAGAAAGTAAAATATCTGGGGAATTACTTTCTTTGTTTTAAGCAGAGTTGCATAAAACCAAGTCTCAATACGACTCGCACAGAAAGCCCCGCTGCAGATCTGCATGTTTGCTTGGGGAAGGGGGAACTGGAGGTGACCTAGCAGATGGCAGTAAGCATTTGAAGACGACATACAAGTGATGCACAACAGCTTCCAGCGTGAGCCCTAAGGTAAAATTTAACTCACAGTAACAGTGCCAGCCCCAAACAAAACGAATTTAAGTCTCACTTAAAACTTGAAAAATCATCATCTCTAATTTGGTGCTGGCTTCCTGAAAAATGTACACCACAGACCTACCAAAGTAGCCATATCACACATCTGCTTTACTCATTATCGCCACAGAGGAGGAAAAAATCATTAGATAAAAATAATTAAATAATCTCTGCAGGCCTTGTGTTAGTCTGTACTGATCACAGAGCCTTCCCTCCAGGGGAATTCCAGATAACACCTTTAAAACATTTCACCTCCACAAGACTGGATGACAAAGGGTACACAGGGCTACATTACAAACCACCACAGAAAAGAGCACGAGAATTGTTAAAAAGCACCAGTGTGGCTAACGGTCTGCACTCCATCAAAATAAAACATAACCAAGTTCACAGAATGACTCAAATTCTATTTATATTATAAAAGAAAGTTTTAGTTCTGTCAAAAGCAAATATACTCATTTTCTGAGTTTTTTTTTTAAAAAAGGATAAACATTAACAATGTTACTCCTGAAGCTTCTTAGGTGCATACAAGTGCATCTAAGGTACACTTACTGTCCTCACAGTTATCCATTTGCAATTGCTCTTGTATTTTTTTTAATTGCTCAGTGAAAGCAAAAAAGCACCCAAGAAAATATTGTCAATAACATCACACTGCAGACCAATACACGCAAAACTAATTACTCATTTAAATGTATGACAGAATTCTGATTTTGCTGCAATCAATGGCAAATGCCCTTGTTTCTGGTGTAGATTTGCATCTGAATTAAGGGATGCAGCGAGGCCACCACAGAAATGATCAAAAGTGAGATGCAAAGCCTGTTTTTTTTAAAAAAATAAAACCAGTCTGGCTACAATACTTGGGGCACAACAGGTCACGCAAAGCGAGAATCGTGGCATTTGGCAAGGCTAGCCCAAAGGCAGCCAAAGCAGAGCTATAATTTACCAGAAAAGCCAAGTGAAACAAGGGCTCAGCTCACACCAGCTGTATTCAGAGCAGGTCAGCAGCACTGCATCCATAAGAGCAGCTCTGAATTTATGACATCCTATGTAGGCACCCACCTCACTGCTGAGTCAGACGGGTTCTAGGGCAACCCATGAAAAACCCCCAATGCCTGTATTTAACCATCTCTCGTTTAAGAAACTTAATGCATATGAAGACAGAATTCAGTAAGATGAGATAAAATGCTTGTTCTTGACAACAAACAATGACCAAGTGTGCAAACCTCAAAGTACATTCTTAATCACTGCGGTTAATAAGGTGTAGTGTAACATAAACTTAATTAAAAATATTTGCTCTGGAAAGATGCCATCTCTGATAAAACATGGTATAACCACCTTATCAGTGACAACATGCCAGTGGCCAGGTTCATCACTCATTCAGCACATGGTGGACTCAGCACCTTGGAGGATGTACGCAAGCAAGTCTTGGTTACGGGTACAAAGCAACAAATACAATGCATATGGAGCAAGAGATTTATACAATATTCTCCAAATAGTTAATGAGTGGGGAAAAGACACTCGTGGAAACTGCAGAACAGTCAGAGAACAAAACTCTTCAAGCAAGCTCAGAGGGGATCTGATTAATATGTATAAGTACCTGAAAGGGGAATGTAGGGAGGAAGGGGTCAAGTTCTTCTTAGTGGTGACCAGTGATAGGACAAGGGGTAATGGGTGTAAGTTGAAGCCCAGGCAGTTCCATCCGCATGTGAGGATAAACTGCTTTAGTGTGAGGGTGACAGTGCCCTGGAACAGGCTGCCCAGGGAGGCTGTGGAGTCTCCTTCTCTGGAGATCTTCCAAACCCGCTTGGATGCTGCTCTGTGCCCCGTGCTCTGGGTGTCCCTGCTGGAGCAGAGGGTTGGACTAGATCATAGAATCGTCCAGGTTGGAAGGGACCTCTAGAGATCATCTAGTCCAACCTTCCC
>JAUBOD010000883.1:47986-69810 GCA_032353885.1 Nothura maculosa
AGGTGGCACAGGGCGGCATCCAGGCGGGTTTGGAGACCTCCAGAGAAGGAGACTCCACAACCTCCCTGGGCAGCCTGCTCCCCTGCTCTGGCACCCTTACAGTAAAGAAGTTCCCCCTCACCTGCAGGTGGAACCTCCTGTGCTTCAGCTGCACCCACTACCCCTTGCGCTATCACTGGCCACCACTGAAAAAACCTCTTCCTTACAATCTTCCTCCATGTATTTGTACATGTTAATAAGATCCCCTCTCAGCCTTCTAGGCTGATGATCTCTAGAGGTCCCTTCCAAGCCCAAATATTCTGTGATGCTGTGAAAACACTCCAAAAAGCAACGAGGCAGCTCCAGGCGAATGCAGGAGCTGACGCGCGGCCTTCCCTGCGCGCCTCCCCCGTCCCACACAGGGCATCCCGGACGCGGGCCGAGGGCCGACGCGGTGGATCCGGGCTCCCGCCCGCCTCCCTGCGCGTGGGTCTCCGGAGCAGCCCTCACCCCCGTCCCTGCGGGAAGGCAGCGCGGCGCGCACCGCCGCTCGCCTGAGGCCCGCGCGCTTGCGGGGCCGCCGGCTGCCTGCCCGGCCCACACCTAATAGCCTGACCTCCTTTCCCCGCTAATTGCATTAGGCAGCCAGCTGGCTCCAGAAGGGAGTCGTCTGTTTGACGGAAGAATTCCTGCTTTCGGGCAGGCCTGGCTGCTACTTTGCCTAAGTAACAGCGAGGCCTGACATGGCCATTGTGGACCTGACAGTGCGGCCATCCTCGAATCCCGGTTTTATTTGTAAATTAAGCGAGAAACTTCCTGCCAGAGCCGCGCTGCCTGGAGACTGATAATGTGCGCCTTTCATTCCCTTTCACTCTTACTGTATCACTGCCAATTTGTTTTTCTGCTGCTCGCCAGCCTTAGGCTATAAAAGCCTTGTAAGACATAAGTGCAATTATAGTCCTGGAGTCAAATGAATTGGACAAATCCAATAGCACAGCCCTGGCCCCACTCGGCAACCCCCTACAGCAGTTAGATTAGCCGCTAAAAATCAAATCTAGCTCCAGCTAACAAATTTCGGCGGTGAAGGAGCAAGAGTTCAGGATGGGGTTGCAACCAGATTTCTGAATTTAAAAAGTTCTGCTAGGACAACGGCAGAAGATGGAATAAATCACTTAAAAACCCCACAGCCCATTTTTAAACAGTTAGGGACAATTTAGCTGGAACAAGGCAGGGGAGCGGAGAATGCTGTTACTATGATTGATTTTCATTTTGGCTACAAGGCATCCAGATAAAGAGAGTTCACAACTAATGATGCTGATTCCTGCAGCAGCAAAAATATCAGCTGAACTGTGAATATTTCACCAGAACACACTTATTTTTATTTTTAGCAGAACCAAGACCTACTTGGAGATTTTTTTTCTTTGAATGAATAACATAATATGCCAGCATCTAAAGGAAGACAAAGTGCCAATTACAACTGCAGCGTGCAAAAACAAAGGTGCCAAACTGAGCCTCAGTGGAAGAGCACTTACTGTGGGAAAATTTATACCAGAAATGAATCTATCCTCCTGCGTTCCGTAAAAGTAAGGAACCATAACAACATATTTAAGGAGAATTACTGCATCTGCTTAATTCCACAGCCTGCAGAATTTATGGCCTGCTGTACGGCTTCCGTGGCCAGCAGGTGGTAAGACCTTCTGTTCAGCTCCGGAGCTTGCTAGCCCAGCAAACTGGTATTGAATTCTTTTTGCCTGTCTGTTGACAAAATAAGCAGAGAAGAAGCCACAGAAATGAAACAGATTCCTCAGATAAAGAGTAGCTTAGATCACCATTTTTGACCGTCATATATTTTAATTGCAGCAAAAAAATAAAATGAAGTAGATGAGAGGTGACAACATAGCACTCTACCTTCCCCCACATACTATTATGAAACAGAAGCGCTAGTGAAATGAATGAATTTCAACTTTTTAATCACAGAAGACCCACATGTTGATACACCACTCCATAAATCGGAGATAACAACTCAGGGCCACCATTCATCAACTTTTCTGCGAGCACATGGACCTATTAAAATACTTTTAATAAAGTAGAATGGCACCAAGGTCTGGGAAGCATCTTCAACCACCAGGTGAACTACAGTGCAAAATTCCACTTGAGAGGGACTCGGGTGTCATATCCTTCAGTCCTTAACAAAAAGGGGTGGTGAGAGGGGGTATGTCCTCCTCCTGTTTAACACTACAAAGGAGTTGGGCACGTGCTCCTTTCTGAGCACTCATGCCAGTTGTGGTCTGCACATGGAAGGGCTGCCAAAGTCAATGTGGGACTCAAGAGAGATGAGGAATTTTGATGCTGAAGTGCCAATGTGTTTGTCTGCAAGCATATGGCCTGCTTGCAGCTAAGATTCAAAAGAGAATTTTGAAGAAACGGACACTTTAGCTCTTGAACAACTTGCAATATATTTAGCACTGTCTTTAGGAATGTTTTGGATAGGCATTCATGCCAAAAATGCCAACTTCAAAACAAGATCTCCTTTTACCATCGTTATTACCAAAGAATTAAAAAACTGCAGTGCTTTTGAAAAGCATCTAGGCTCCAGTCTCAGCTGCAATTTTGTACAGTTTCTTAAGAAATATATGCTGATTGGTATAAAAATATATCCTAGCTTACAAAAGAGTTGTAAGCAAAATAAACAAAATTGTTCTGTACAGATGTATAGAATAATGCATATTAAAAAGGATCTCTGAAAGTTATCTGGCCCATCCACCAGTTAAAGCAGGAACCCATTCTGAAAATACATTAGGTGCCTCGGAGCCTTGCCATTCCTTATAGGAATACAGTGCAATTCCTGCACCACTTCCATTCCAGTAGCAGATCCTCCTAAGTTTTAATCCAATTAATTTGTGGTATTTTCTGTGGATAATACGTGCTGGAACTGGCCTTGTTTCTGAGCCCTCCAGGACCTGGAAATTGCCAATTATTAAATGTTTTTGCATTTTGTTTCTTAAGTCATCTACGTTTCCTAAAGGCTAAAGCAAATTTAGGAAGCACAATTAAATACAATAAATGTAGGCTCTCAATGGCTATATTAATCACTAACATGGGTAGGCTAAACAAAAGAGACTGTTTGCAAACAAAATCCAGTTTTGTTTTCCCCAAGCTCTCCGTCAGACAGTGTTCCTTCCATTCTCAGCTAGCTGCTATTTCCCTGCCTGGGAAAGCAGGAGAGCAGTTCTCACAGACGAGCAAGTCCGCCGAACAAGGAATGGAATATTCTCTTCTCCATATGGCTGTGGAATAGTGTAAGAATCAATGGGCTTAAATTGAACCCAAATAAACAAAGGAAGAAATTTGCTCATAGTACAAGTAGTGAGGCATTGGAGTATGTTGCCTAGAGAAACTGTAAAGCACTCATAATTCGAGTTCTTAACTAGAAGCCTGACAAATATCTGCCAGGAACAACAGAAGCACAGACAAACCTACCTAGCTTAGTACAGCATGGACTGCAGAGCCTTCAGTGAGCAGCACAGCCTTATTTCTCTGCCTTAAGGTGCTCAGATTACACTCTGCCACTCTTGGGTAAAGAGTGGAAATAAGCAAATATGCAGATAATGAGTTGCATGTGTACACAGAAATATAATTTTGTTAATAATTTTGGGCTTTTTTTCCTACGACAGATAGCACGAGGGAAAAAGGAGTTTAGCTTTATTACTAAAAGGCTGGGAAAGTTCTCCAGACAGGTAATCACGAATTCCACCCTTTAAGTTCTAAGAAAAACCCTTAAAAATAATGGGACAATAAGTAAAAATAACTGGCAATATATATACACACATACACATACTTTTCAGAGCACCACTGTATCACGTAGCAGACTGGCTGGCTGTGGTAGCATTATTCATGCATATTAACAACACAAACAGGACAAGTTGCCAATCCTAATTAAAAAGGCAAGGATTTGGTACGCACCTAAAATCTTCTTTGACTGTAAAACAGTAGCTGGCAAGCACCATAATCTCTTATTAGGGAAGACAAATGATTAAGTAGTGTAACCAACATTTTGGGCTGAGTTCTGAACATCTTTGAAGCAGATTCTGTTTTTCAGAATTGTGACTAACTGGATAAGAGTTTTAAACATCAGCTGGCTGCTTCATGGTACTATGCTTGTCACTTCTCTTTCCCTTCCCTTTTTCCCTCTATCCTCCAGACAATTTGTCTGTTACGTTTTATCATGCTGCATTTGTTTTGTTGTTGTACCAAACTACAACAGTTTTGGCAGGCAGACAACATCCAAATGAAATTATTGCTAATATTATTACTAATGGTGGTATTTGAGGCTACCATGGCAATGTTAATCGTATTCTAGAATCCAGAATTTAGATGCCAATTAATTCAGATAATCTAGCAGCAGAGCTCCATGTGCCACAGAGCAAAGAGGGCCTGCTAGGACCATTTGGTACATTCTGTTTTCAGTTTAAGCTTTAATCTAAGTATGTGAGGGCTACAAAAATTACTCGGAAATACCCAACAAGTGATTTACCTTTTTGGTCAGTGAATCATCTGAATCTGATGGCATTCTCGTAGACACATGAAAAATGATTTCCACTGTAGAGGTAGCATAATATGGTGCTGTTTGTCCTGTGCTGCCATTACGTTGCAGGCCGCCCATAAAGCCACCATGTGTTGAAAGATCAACCTAATGGATTAAAAGGTGTAATTAAAAGAAATTATTTATATATTTATTTATGCATCAAGGCTTTGATTGTGAAGTTACTACTGAGGAATTCTGTAATCCTCAGAGGAGTCTTCCTATACACAGTTTTTGTGCAAAGAAGAAATATATGGAGAAAATATAAACAAAAACTGCAGAAGAGATTGAAAATTTATATAGAAAGAAAAACATGGAAGGAATCATGCTAATATAGTGAGAAGAAATGCCTCTCACAAGAACCTGGGTCCAAAAGTTCATCCTTTTTTTCCAACTAACTCAGTCTAACTTGAGATACAATCTCTCCCTGAAAACCTGCTTCACTTATATCCATAGATAGAGCAAATGAAACAGTTACCATATGTTTTCAAAAAAAAAAAAAAAAAAGTTCACATCTCAGCAATGCAAAGAAAAGAAACTGTCCTGTCCTCTGCACAAGTTCCGTAGTTGGGTTTGTGGTTTGACCACATGAAAAGGTAAGAGCATTCAGTATGGCAACGGAATATTTGTCTCCTACAGCTTCGAGCATCCAGAAGGCAGGAACATCAACTGTAGCATCCTTGTCCATCAGAACAGGAAGGATATGCAACAATACTGACAAATTCTATTATGGGGGACTGTATTTTGTGCATGCCAAGCTAGTGACAGCAAACAAGGGAAGGAGCAACACCACAGTGCCTATCTTCCTGCATATCTTTCCTATCTATGCCTGTAATCAGGCATAAGATGGTACTTGAAAGTATTACTTCCAATAAGTGATGGGCACTTAAAAAAAAACACAATAAAACAAAAGAAATACATCAAAAAACAATTCTCAATTTCAAATTTAACTACTTCACACTGCTTGGCTACTGCTTGGTGAACAAACAATCTAATGTCCTTCTAGATAGGGGATTTTCAAAACTTGACTCACAGTTTCATGCTCAAAGATACACAGTTTCCACTACTTAAAGGAACAGAAAAATGGAAGAATTCTTCCTTCTGGCAGGAAGAATTGGGCAAATTCCTTTGCCAGGGGACAACCTGGTCATGACACCAGTCTGATGAAAAGTTCAACAAAAACACTTCAACTTTCTTCTTCCATTGAAGACCAATGTTGGCTAGGAAAAAAACTGATCAAAAGGCTAAGGATCTTAAAGACTTAAAGAGAAAAAGTATAGGGGAGTATAGGATCAGCAATTGCTTTAGGGATATTAAGCTGTGCAAAGAAAAACAGGAAGGTTGACATTTAAAATCCTATAGTCGTGGGACATCACTCAAAGAGTTGAGGATCGTTTTTCTCTTTGCATAGAAGAAAAGGCTAAATTATTCTTGATTTTTCAAGTTTCTATTCCAGAATTGTTTATGCCTGTTACCACAATCATCTCTTTTTCTACTACTGTCGTCTGCTGTAGGCGACTGTTTAAGAAAAATCCCAAATCAAACCCTGATTTCTCCTGAAAAACGAGGAAAATCATCCTGGAAAACCAGGCCCAAGGCTGCCAGGAGGCAGGAAGGAACATTCTGGCCAAAAAAGCAGGAATGTGCTGCCTGGTAGCTGCCGTGAGTGCCACTGGTCACAGTGGTTCACATGAGCTGTTATTTTGCCTTCCTTTTCCTAAGAGGAACCTACCACAACCTATACCATGTATTTACAGGACACAGGTGAAAAGCTGCAAAGTTTTGCTACTTGGTAATTGTGACACCTGGTATTGACAGTAATTGATTTAGTAATAATTTAAAGTTCCCAGGTTCTTTATCACGTTATCATGAAAAACAAAAATGCAGTTTCTTAACTAGAACACAGAAATCCTAATGGATTGCTCTCATGGCACAAGGTGAACTGAACTTGCTTTAAATGGCTTTCACCTTCCTTATAGGCAATTTTCTAAAATATTTCATTGGATTCTGCTACATAAAGTGGTCTTAAGAACAGTACTACAAAATATTAGTTAGTACGTATTAAAACTTGTATTTGAGAAGAAAAAATATGTACAGTTATAGATGTAATTTGCAATAGGTACCTACTTTAACAGACTCCTGTTGATTTTCATGGGTTTTCAAATTAATATGTTAAAATTTGCCTAGATCTGTGGCCATTACCTCCCAGCCCAGGCCAGCGACAAAGTCTTCGTAGGCCTGGCTTCCTCTGGTGTTGGACAGTATGGAGCACTTGTCTTCCTGTCCTTCTGCAATGTAAAACACTGCAATCTTGTGAGTCTCACGGCTGCAATGGACATCATGGGAAACAAAAATTAACAAGAAGTTTCATCTCCAAATTCTTTTTTAAATCATCTGCACCTGTGAGAATGTGAACAAGGACCTGTGTTTTGCTCTAGGTATCAGCTTCTTTTATGAATGCAAATATACAGTTCAACTTCAGGCACAGAAATACAGTGTTTATCATTTTTCCCCCACCCATGACCACACTTCCAAGGCACCACAGTGCAGGGAGCTGAATATCCTGCTGGTCTTCCTAGGAATCAGCATAGGAATTGCTTAGCAAGCTCCAGTTACAAGATTAATCACCTACATCTGTGCAAGCTCACTGAAGACAATAAGATCGCACAGGTGTTAATGAGAATATAATTTGACCTAGAGAATTTTAATTATGGGGTGATGATATAGAAGAAAAAATAGTTTCTTGACTTTGGGAACTTAGGTTGAGTTTTATAGTTATAGCTGGCTTGTTGAATAAAAACCGAGAGGATTTGACATGAAAATTGTTGGGGTATATGAAAAAACAAAATTTGCAATTCTGCAGACCATTTTCAAGTAGCTATGTGCTAAAAATAAAAAAATAACACACAATAATCAGAACTCTGTTTTGCCACCAGCCAGTAATAAAGAAATGGTTTTGAAATTGTTCTTTAAAATATTGCTCATGGCACAGGGACCAATCTCAGGAAACTACTCTTTTATGTGAATCTAGGCAAGGTAATCAACATTTTTGCAACTTCTTACCTCCCATCTCAACTACAGACACAAGGAAGGAAGAGGTTGTTGTGTATTGTTTGTTACATATTTTGAATTCTGTATATAGTGTCAACAAAAATAGTTGGTCTCTTCTAGCTCCAAGAAGCAAACAGTCATTTTCAAACAAATACTTGAATTGGTCTCACATGTAATTTCTATTAATTTTGGTGTGGTGATGAACTAGTTCCTTCTTTGGAAAAGCCGAACTTATCAATAGTGTGCTTAGAAAACATTGCCTACCACTGACGGGAATCCAGATTTTTCAGTTCTCTTAATAATTTTGAATTTTTCTTCAGAAGATGGAAACTCTTTCTATTAAAAGGAAAAAAAAAAGATATAAAAGTCAATGCACCACAATACAAACTTGCTTTCTGTCCAAATACTTAAGGAATTCTTAAATGCAAAATTTTACTTTTATTATAAATATTCTCCAAAAGTCTATCTATGCTGACCACTGAAACAGATATTAAGAGTGAGAACTATGCTCATTCTGACTACTAAGCAGTAGTTCTTAGCTATGTAATTCTTGCTCTTTCTTCAGTGTGGTTGTTGAGGGGTGTGAATCCAACTCAGAGAAGTTTTGCAATTTCCTCTGAAAATAATCAGACTAAGGGCATTATAGATCCATGAATACTTCATGGAAAATTTCAGACTAACAAGTCTTGCCTGGATAATTGTAAGCAAGAGGGGAAAAACATCCTGTTCCTCCTCATCACCCCCAAAGTCAGAGGCAGCAACCGTACTGTGAACAGCCAGAAACATCTATTCTTACCTTCTATCCCAGGAATTCATTCCCAAGTCATTTAGCAACAACCTACAAAAATAAAATGATGCTTGGGGTTGAGCAGGGCAGGGTTCTTCTTGATGGGCTACTTTTATACCGAAGTCAGAACTGCATTTAAATATATATTCTTTTTCCTGGGCACTCTGCCTTATCAGAGCTTGAATGATTTCGTTTTCTTGCTCGCAGCTCATCCCACATGGTGGTGGCGATGGCTCATTCAGCTGTCTCTGGGGATGCAAGAGGCACTCAGGACTAGAGCTACCAATTTTTTCCAGCAATATGTCAAGAGCATCTTCTCCTTCCTCTACTTGGGAAAGGTCTTCTGGGGAATTAGACTGGTGCTCAGGATGACCTGCAATCACAAATGAGTTTGCTCCACTTTGCCGGGGAAGACAGCCCTCCAAAGGGCCATATAATATTCTGCCATCCCATGAGTATTTCCCTGAGATATCTCTGACAATTACTCTTACATCTGAGGGCACCATTGCTGCCTCAGTATCTACTTTGTTTTCTGCAGGAATCTGAAGGTAAGATAGAAGAGTACTGTCATTGAACACAAATAATTGCAGGTTTGGACTTCTGAAGACTTCTGGAGACAGCTCAGAAGACTCCACATAGGAGTTGTCATGATTCTCACTGAGAAGACTGTGAAGAATTGCAGGACCTCCACTGAGGGGATAGTGGCTCAAGTGGTTCACAAGATGCGTCATCACCATCCGTGAAGTTAGAGGTATCAGTTCCAGGTTTCTTCTTCTTTTCTCTAAAATAATCAATAAAATGATAGTAAAAAAACCAGAAGCAACAGGAAGTAAAAAAGGCATCTGCAGATTTGCTATAGTTTAGAAGCTTGCCTTAATTTTCTTTCAAAGCATTCCTCTCTCTAAGAAACAATTTACAATAACTTTTCAATACATTTGTTTTAGCCTTTCACACACTTATTTTACCATATATCCTTTGCAATTTAGCTTACAGTGACATCCAGGTCTGCAGAAACAGCTCCTAGCCTTGACGCCCTGACTGCTTTGTCCCTTCCTGCCCAGCACAAGCATCCTCAGCCACCTTGCCTTGTCCAGCTCTCCAAGACTTTATATTCCACACCAAACCTTAGGTTCATTCCAAAAATAACAGATTTTAGACTTTTTTTTTAAAAAAAGATTTTGAAGCCCAGCAGGCCCAATATAACTGCTGTTCCCAAAGACCCTTGACATCTCTTGCTACAACATTTTATTTCTGCAGTTTTTCTGCTGAGACTTACTTGAGTTGCCTTTTCTAATTTATAACATATTTAATAAAGATGACACACTTGATATCGAAGTAGAAAACCATGTATTGTCTTGTTATCTATAAAGTAAAACAAATTCATTTTTGAAGACTTATTACTGGGGTGGTGCATAAGTAACTGAGATACTTGAGCTGCAATCTGAACATTACAATAGGATGCAAATGCCTGTAAATTCACAACCAGGTTTGTGGGAACAGTTGGCTTTTTAAAACATTCTTCATACCTCATAACAAAACAAGAAGCTCACAATCCTAAAGACTTTTTAAAAAGAAACATCACCAAACCTAGGAACCACTAGAAACCACCCAAAAACAGCCACAGATGTGAACTTTTGTACTCTGGGGGATGTTTCTGAATAATGGGTTACTAGTTTTGTGACGTAACATGTTCAAATAATTCGTCTATTCTCTTCTTGCCCTTTTCAATGCAACATGAAAAACAGCATATAGTATTATATAGAGATCTGGATCCAAAGATGTTCCCTTCATATCAAAGACAAATGTGTTAATTACTTTTATTAATCGATTGTGCTCCCAACTACATTTTGTTTCCTCCTCCTGGAATGTTATGCTGCTTTTATATATTTGCATATGTATTATATACATGCTTGTAATTGCCAGTCTGTGCTGACATACAGCATGCATCCATTCAGTTTATGCTTTCTTGCTCTTTCCTTGCTATTTATACCTTCAAATATGCTTTCTAAACAGCAGGTATAGGCCTTTCCTGGCTTCAATTTGCTAGGATCAAAGACAGATGACTTAAGGTCTCCTCTCATACAAAAAGACTATGCTTTTCCCAAATTCTCTAGCAGTGTCCTTCTGCGCCTGCTCCAGTTTGGATTAATCTTTCTTGAAAACAAGCAAAACGCAGACTTTGTGGGGCACTAATATATCCAAGATGAGAAACAACTTGTTCTCCCTAAAATGACAAATGTCTCTGACACATATCTTCCTGTTTTTCACAAAATGTACCCACTCAACAAGAAATCCGTGTGGAAAAGGGCTTAATGTTTCTAATCTTTTTGTTAAAGCTAAAAGTACACGTACAAAAGTAAGAAAGCTAGAGGCAGGGCTGAATAATAGCACAGTATCAGAGAAAATACTATTTCAAAGCAGCACTACGAGTCCAACATTGCTTGCACTTCTTCATATTGCATGCATGTTTTTGATTCTTCTTTAAAAATATACTTATATATACTAATATATGAAATTATTTCCAATGTATGGAACCTGTAAGTGTGGCATTTTTAAGGCTATTTTTAAAAAAGCATTTGAAATCAAGATGTTAGGAGAAGTCACCATTGTCCTGCATCTCTGAGACATTCTTTCAAGTTGATTTCAAACTTAGGGACACGACGCAGTTAGATCTAAATAATCTCTTTTTTAAATACGGCATCAGCTTCACATCTCTCACCTAGAAACCTCATTTCACTGACACCTTCTTGGGGGATTTATTTAAAACAGCCCCATAGAAACAGCAACTGCTTCTGCCCCAAACTGGAAAGCAGTTCATTCTTGCTCTTTGAGCAGAGGACAGCTGAGGATAAGCACTTTTTCCCCTTAATTCAGTACATCAATCCTCTCTGTAGCACACACAACAGCAGAATCCTCTCTAATTGGTCTTTCTGTGGCAAATTACACTAACAAAACGCAAAAGACTCATTAAAAATCTTGTTTAGCTTCCTTTTCTCCTAGTTTATACAAAACCCAAGTGTATCAAGAACCATTTAAACCTTCAGGTAGCTTTCAGGCTTCTCATCTAAACTTGGCATATCCATTTAGATATCTTGAATCCCTCACCAAGAAAACATAACTATTTCTTTGACCTCCCACCCCAGTTTTGAAGGAATAATTCTTATTAATGCATGAAGATCAAGCACATTTTAATTTAGGAAGTTTTATTTTCTGGATGCCAAATGTCTGTGTGCCAGTTGTCCCACCCTCTGTGTGGTTTCTTACCCTCAGCCACAGTGAGGAGGTTGCCCAGGTCTGTGGCAGAAGGGCACTGGGCGGGCTCAGAATTCCTGACATTCCCGAGCGGCAGAAATGGATCATAATCACTGGAGGAGAGATCTGCGAGACTCAGCACGTAGTGGCTTTGCTGAGTATAGGTACTGGAACCATTAACACAACAGTGCAAAACCTGGGAGAGTAAAGAACACAAAACTGAAAAAGTCCCCACATGTGCATTAAAGCCACACATTCAACGATGAGTGACCCACCATAGACCTAAGCTATCAAGACAGCATAGGCTACAAATAACATTTATATCTAAATTCAACGTTTTAAAATAAGACGCTCCCTTAAGACGTATTTTGTGCATTAACAGATCAAATCTCACTCCACTCCAAACAATGTAGCTATTCTTTTCCTGACTTGTTCTGAGCAATTACCTTTCTCTTTCCACTTTCCTGTGTCACACATCTCCACCTCAAACTGCTTTTCTTCCTTTTGAAAGAGTTTTCATACTAATCTTAGTTTCTTATAACAATAACTATATTGCCAACATTTTAAATTTTTAACATCTCTTTTGAGAATTCAATGATCGTGATTCTCTATAGCTTCCAAAAATGCTTTTGTTGCTAACAGGATCAAAGAAATGCACATTTTTACACCCTAGACTTATACTAAATGAAATAATAAATTGTGTTCATTCTTCATACTCACTCTGTAAATATAGTCCAGTAAAGGAGCTCTGGAGGTATGTTGGTCTTCAAGAACACCAGCAGACACTGGCTCTAGTAACATTTTCACTGGTAAGGCCATACACCAATCCAACAAGCAAAGCAGCAATGAAACTATAAACTAAACAGAAACACGTAATACAGTATTTGGGTAGAATCCATCAAACCTGCCAGAGTCGTAATGTGTGAATTTAGGACAAAGCCTTTTAATTTAATAACTAGTTCAGACCACAAATTTTCAGACCACAGATTTTGTTCTTTTAAGTTACGTACCTTTTTATCTGCTTCCACAGAGGAATACTCAGCACTTGGCAAAAGAAATGCAACAGTGGCCACAAGGATCTACATGAAAATAAGCAAATAATTCCAGAATGATATTTAACTTCTTTTGCTATAAAGATAGGGCATGTGCTTTATTTCACGAAGATATGAAAAGCATTACATGCTTTAAAGGGCTCCTAAGTGGACAATCAGTGTCTGAATCAACCTCAAGGCATCACAAAGTGTTCTGGGAATATATCAGTACCAGTGAGAAAAGCTTATCAGTCCTAGGATTGCAGCAGATAACTCATTTAATAATTGCAGAAGAAACAGCTTCTGTAACCCTGAACTCAGGTTGAAGAAGGCATTTAGACAGCTTCTCAAAGGATTTCCATAAAAATATTTCTTAAAAAACACTAAAGACATACTTCAGTGATCTTCCTGGGGAGAGAGGATTCATATTCCTGAAGCTTTTCCCAGTAGGAAACCAGTAGCTGAAGAACATCACAGGCTACCTGAGCTACCAGTTTATTTGAAAACTGGAAGAGAATAAATAGGTGATTAAAAATCAGAAAGTATATTCATATATTTACACCTTCAGGTTTTTTTTACATCCTAAGTTACATTGCAGTGACACAAATTATATAAAATATTCATGGAGCCAAATCACATAGACTGCACGAGAAAACAGCAAACCTGGCCTTATCTGTGTATTCTGAACTTGGCCTATTGCAGTGAGAGTTAAACACATAATCACACACTACTTTTCCAGAGATTAAGTATTTTTATATAGTACGTCACCTCAGTCATACCAAAGAACCTCACCAGGCAAGAAAATACACTGCATGTTCATTTTGATTTAAAAGTTATGTAAAAATATATGTAAAAATATATACATATTATAGTTATCTTATTATGTATCTTAGTTATATTATTATAGTTATTATGTATCTTTTACCAATTATATAGCACATGATAGTGATACCTTGAGTGTAACACCTATGACATTTATTGCTTCCTTCACTTGAGGATGGCTTGTACATTGCGTTAGTTCTTCACATATCCAGACTCCAAGGCCACAAATGGCTATGCACCTTTCAAATAAATGCATGTTTGTTATAACATTTAAATCTAATACCGTCCTTCCCCTATTTCACTCTTCGTCATTTGAACAGCAGCCCAAACTGAAAGCAGCTAAAAATATGAACATTCGTGAAGATTTAGAATTCAACTCGATTAATATATCTACTTGAAAATAGTCAGGATACAAGTAAGAGCATTTTATTGATACATGTATAGAATACTCTGTATTTATATTTGCCTTTTGCTTGTGACAATATGTCATTCAAACTCATTCTTAATTAGAAGAAATGCATTTGGAAGATTTGCATCTCCCCAACAAAGTCCTATGTAAAATTTGTACTTTTTAAATTAAATATATGCCAAAAAATATAATAACAAAGATTTGATTTCATGTAAAGCACATGTAAAGGATTCCAGAAAAAAAAGCAAAACTTTTACTTTCAGTTTTTTTGGTTTTTTTTTGTCATCTTAGCACTCCAGATTACTTTCTTTTACTCAGTATTTTACCTTGCCCCTTCACTTGGCTCCTCAGTAGCATTCTTCAATAAAATATTTATGAGGTAACCCTAAAATAAGAAGATAAATTAGAATAAACACTTTTTCACACTTACTACTTAAAATTGTTTAAGTTCGAAACAGTCACAAGTTAAATACTTTTCCCAAAGTATTTTCACTACATGCCAATTTTACATTACCAAAGGAGAAAGCATTTACTGATCATTTACTGATTATTAAGTAAGAAGTGGAACAGACAAGGTTAAATAGTTGGCATTCTCTTCCCTTCTTGGGATTCCTCCACAGCTAAGGCTGGTTTTGTGCCAGGATTAGTGCAGTATCTCAGTTATTTCAAAGGGCAACTAACATTGGTGCTAGGCCACTGCTGGGACAGGTTTTAGCTACAGGCAACATTCTAGGTGCCTTTTATTGGGTTTCACGGTGGGAGTTTTGTTATTCTCCTCCACAACTCTTACTGTGATTACTTGATTACAAAGGTTTACTTTGTAATTTGTTGTCCAATTAAGATCTCAGGGTGTCCCATCAAAATACATTCTCCCAAATTTATTATAATATTAATAAGGCAAAAAGACACCTCCCTTTATGCACACCTTTCATCTCTTGTAGGACAAGCCAGTCAGTATTATGCACAGATACAGCGAGGAGATTCTTTAAATAATAGCATCAACACTTAATGAATTGGACTGACAGGCATCTGGCTGAAAAACATAGCACTTGATCATAGCCAGTTCACTCTCCTTGAAAATAAATGCAATTTGCACTATCTAAGCTTTGTTAATATTATGGTGCATCTTAAGCAAAACAATGCTTATCAAATAAGCATGTATAACGTGTGGAGTTTCAGAAGAAGGAGGGATTTATTTTTAAGAAAATGCGCGTGGTAAAAAGAAACAGTTTTAATTGTAAAAATACTTGGCTATGTAAAGATTTACAAATGAAATGTGACTTTACTTTCACATCTGCGCTTCCCGTGACGATCTCCACAGCATCCGAAACAGGCTGCAGTAGTGGTGTTTCTTGGTAGATATTTGGGAAGCAAACAAGAGAACCGAGGAGGGTGTGAGCTTCTGCACGAGGGGCCTAGGAAATGAAGAGGATAACAACACAAAAGCTGCACTCATCTACCTCTATGCAGTGCTATCAAAAGAGCAATGTCTTCTTTACTGCTGCTTGACACAGTTACAAGCCGTTTCTTTCCTACCTTTCCTCTTCTTCAGCTCTCCCACACTAGCTCCTCTATCAGTAAACCAATTTTAAAAATTCAGCTCATCTCACACATTCGCGTAGCTGACCACATCACCATCCTCCTAAATTAGTTAATTGCAAATCTACAGCAAGAAATTCAAATATTTTTCATACGATGGCTTAACTGCCCCCTTCTTGCTTTCCAAAGTCTATTCTCTCCTTTTCAGTTTTTGTTACACTCTTTCTCAAAACAGTTTCTTACTCCATAAATCTCCTTTACCTAGAACTGCACTAGAATAAACTATGCACGTAACAAAAACATGTAGAGAGATTCCCATCCCAGTAAATCTGTCAAAAGCTATAGGGCAAAGAGCTATAAATGCATTTACTGCTACATGACTTTTCACAACACTGAAAATTACCACACTGTATACAAGTTTCATGCTTGTGGGGGAAAGAGAGGCTTTCTAAAAAGCCAGATTTTCTATGGAAAATGAAGCTTTCATTTATTTTTAGCACTTTAAGATCTGGATCAATAATTTATTGGCCAAGAACTTTTTATTAAGCAGATGTCAGAAAGTTAATGGCAGTGAATTCCTTGAGGGACAATGAAAAAGTGTGACTAGAGTCACCATTTCAATTCTGTTGAAGTGGCAAGAGGTCTGCAAGCCCATGCAGGATCATTAGCCAGCAATCCAAGCTTTAAGAACAGCATGAAAAACACATGGCTGCGATGGATGGGAAGCATTCTCCTGGACTGCAGTTTGGTGTATAGCAAATATCTCCTGCTTTCTGCTTTTTCCAGGATTATTAGAACTTTACACTTATTTTGCTATCCATCATTAATTTGCTATTTTACTGTCCTATATCAATTTAATGGATTTATAAATACATTTCTAGGAGAGCTGATACTTGGTAAGAGAGCCTGGACTGCTAAAACTCCCCCTATTTTCAATACCCACTTCCTGAGAACTGGTAATGACATTCTGAAATCCAAGTCGTGCTTTTCGGGTGCAAAGGCAGCGTGCTCTTAGCGAGGATACCATTTCTTGCGCTTTGCCCTTTTGATGAAACACCTTTGCAATGGCAGCGTGTCACCTTATCTACAACTTCACACACGAGCTGCCACGGTATCTGCCCCGAGAGCCCCGTTTCACGTTGCACTAATGAGTCCACACCTGTTAGAGTGCAGAAATCCGAGCCTCGTTAGCAGCCGCGCGCTCCCGCGGGAGCGCCGGCGGCGTCACGCTCACCTCCAGCGTGTCCGTGCTCAGCACCCGGGCCGCGGCCGTGATGAAGTCTCCCATGAGCATCGTAAAGCCAGGTAAGCCCAAGAAGAAGAAGGCCGGCGAGCAGTGCTTCACGACAGTGTTCAAGATATCCTGCGGGAGAGGGAGCAATGACCTCTCTAGGAAAAGCCGACAAGCAGACCCCAAAGGACATGTTCTTCTCGAGGAGCTTTGGCATTCGCTGGCTGCATACTCAAAGTGATAGGCAGCATCTCCTACAGTCACAAAGCTCACTATATAATTTATTATCCCATAACAACCTCTATTTTCCTCTGCTGGTGCATTCGGCAGGAAAAGTGTTCGCTTGTTTTTTCTAAAACATTCAAATTATAAATCAATGTTAAGTTCCATACCTTCTGAAAATCATGCATTGCCTAAAATCAATTATTCAAAATTCTGCAGCCATACAAATAATGAAATTGTCCATTTTTTTCCTAAAGGAATTTGAGACAACATTCCCCCCACCCCAAGAAGTTGCTCACTGCTGCTATTTTACTCCCACATAAACAGCTTTTTTTTCTAGGCTATTTGAGAAATGTATGTACGTCAAATGCAAAAAGTGATTGTACACAACATCGTATCAAAGGGAAACCTTTGCAACCTGGATTAATTATTATATATCCCTCTTCTCCTAAGCAGCAAACACAGATAAGTTTTGGGGGCAAAAAAATATTTTTTTATTTATTTTTTATTACCACTTTAAAGAACATCCTTTTTTTAAAAGAAGCAGCATTATATTTATAAGAACAGACTACTAATCCCATCTTGGCTCTCTGAATTACTCTGATACAGATCATGAGATGAGTATTTCAACTTTACTATCTGTGTTTCAGTTGTTCCCAATGACTCCAGAGCAGAGGAAAGCTGCTGGATGAGTCAAGATTTCCCATCTACAGGCTTGCAGCAGGTTCAAAGGCCAGCACAAAATCTATGGAGCACAACTCCAATATCACAATTACAAAGCTATTTCTATACTGAGGTCACAATCATTTTTCTTATTAAAATTTCAAAGGAAAACAGCTCTTCCGTGTTCCTCTATAGCATTTCTGCTCTATCATGTGTCCTATTATGTGTTTAAAAAAAAAAAAAAAAAACTTGCACGAGAATGTGTCTTTATAGTCCATTTCTAGAGAAACCAAATTCACCACCTTTCTCCAGTTGCAAATATATTTTAATTATGTTGGTATTTTCTCTAAGCGCTGGTAACATATGGACAAAATCTATTTATTGTCCTATTAAAGGATTTACAGCAATAACATGAAATCTTATGAAATAATAAGCAGGGTTATATTTCAGATATTACCAGATAAATAATATCCACTTTCAGCATTGTTCCAGATAATGCTTTCGCTTCCCTGTATAAGCTAAAACGCCACTCGAGTTAATGTTTAAACTAGTTTTAATCACTTCCTTTGATACATTTTAAAGTCAATAACAGTCAATGCAAACATTCAAAAAGAGAGAGCAGATGGATGCAGCCGCTCGTAAAGCGGGGCCAGCTCCTGCCCTCGGCAGAACAAAAGAGGCACCTTTTCTATAATTAAGCAGCTGATTAATGCGCAGGGGCTCCTCTGGGCACCGCACACCTGTAATTACTGGCGGGGCCAGGTACTGCGATGTTTGGTCGCGGCATAATTGGGCACGGGGCTCTGCTCGGGAGCAGATGGGAGCACAGGGCTGTTGACACAGGCGACAATAAAAGGGGCCGTGACGATACGGGCCGCTCAACGCAGCGGGTCCAAAGGCTCCGCGCAGAACGGCCGCGCTGCCCTGGGCTCCGGCGCCTCCAGCTGCCCAGGGCACCAGTAACCTTCATGTTTCTCGGCAGGCAAAAACAAAAGAAACACCACACACCTGTGAATCTCACCAAAATAAGGGCCTGGGAAGCTACAAAGTGCCTGCAAGGACTGCACAAATGTCTATTTTGCTGAGGCCAAGATGTCTCTTCTGTAGAGGATTGCAAGTGCAGCCTCCTTCATAAAATTCAAGGCAACTCTTGGTACCACTCTGATCACTTAATTACTATTGCTTTATACAGCATTTAGGAAACAGGAGGAAAAAAATCATTATAAATTCTTTACATTAACCCATTAATACCTATGAAACTACAGTGTGGCATAAATAATGGTTTTAGCATTAACAAAATCAGCAACACTACTTCAGTACTTCTAACCCAAAAGCTGTAGAAGTTTAGTTAAAAAAACAAGGAAGGAAAATATTTTTCAGCATTTATTTGGGAAAGATACTGAAATAATTCCCAATAATCCTTTTCCTTTTTTTATTATGAAGCTTCAAAAATACAGATTTACTACCCAGCCCACACGCTGCAGCAATACTAGGGACATGAATGAAGCTGCTGGGGAAACACAGTGTCACACCTGGTATTCAGCCCGGCTTTCCAGCAATTTCCCTGCCTATTTTTCACCCCAGGCCCTTCAAGATCAATTTGGGGGAGCTTTAGGAACGCAAATCAGCCCAGTGATTTAGCTTCCAGAACATTCTGGAGAGCGGGAAGAACATTCTAGGAGGCAACCACCCCCAGGAAGGCCTTTCCTGGAGAACTTGGGCAGCTCTGCCCCCGTCTCCCAGTGAGGCCCTGCGTGAGGCCCAGCTCCAAGCGGCCATTTGGTAGCACCACGAGTTGACCAAATGCTTCAGGTTCATGCGAATGCTGCCGAGCGGGAACATATGGGGCTATCAGCCACCCTGCAAAAATCAGGTAATTCAAACAGAGGCAAGTTGTTTCCTTCCCCTCCAAGCTCTGTTCTATAAATGTAAACTCTGCTCAGCAGCTTACAGCCTAGTAAATGAATCACTTTAATTGAATGCTATGTACACAGTAACTGGAAAAACATAAGCAATAAGAAAAACATATGGTGATGGCCATAGAAATTGGTTTACTCATTTGGTACAGTGTTGTTCCTTTACTTCTTCCATAATTGACCTTTAGAACGATAAATGTGTAAAATAATTTTGGTTTATTATGGCCCCAAACCTTTCAGCAATTACACAAAATGAAAATTTAAAAGGAAGCGCTCATTCTGGAAGCATTTCTATTGCTTACATAATTGCACAGCTATAATTTAGTGTTCATGTTGTTAAAGAAAAGTGGAGAAAAAAAAAAGAGAACCATTATGGACTATTTCAATTCCAAATGATGCACCGTAGTGTTAAAAATGGGGAGGAGGGAGAGTAGGGGGGCAATCACAGGCATGTCCATCTCAAATGGATTAACTCCATCTCAAATGGATTAACTCTATAAATGGCATAATATTTCAATATAGGATAATCTAGTAAATCCGAATAAGATCATCAACATCCTTTGAGTAAGTGGAAGAAAAAAAATTATGCAAGTTCATTGAAAGGGCAATTACAAAAATATTCTTTGCCTAATTTCTGTGCAAGCCTTTGCAGATTGCAGGTGTAACAAAATAGCTTGCCATCTGCCTTGATCACGTTTCCAATTGTCCCACTAACAGGAACAACATGGATTTTTCACTTAAAGTTCACTTGTTCTGCACTGAGATCCACAGCATTAAAGGCTAAATTTTGGAACCCAGAAAGATGATTAATTTAAACATGCCTTAAACAGTAAAGCCTTTATTTTCCTTTTTTTTTGCTTGTTTTCAAGGAACACTGTCATTTATTAAATCCAAGTTACCCTAGAGATTCTTACATTTTAGGTAAGAGCTAACTTGCCAAAAATTAAATTCTAATAAATTTTTTGACAAGTATTTCACTGCATTAAAAAAGCCCCTGGAAGATTTTGTCAAAGCCAAACCAAAACAAAGGATCTGAACCTGTCATTGAAATCTACCCTCTGAAATAATTAAATTTGCTAAAGTATCTTGTGATTGAATACGACAGGGAAAGGCACTAAAACCAGGATAACATGTCCAATTTAGATTGTTTGCAAATGCAGAATTACTGAATAAATCCTTTGCTGTCAATTGCTGTCTCCATTCTCTCTTTTGAAGCCATATTATTAACTCAAAACTCTTCTACTGCTTGTGCAGCAATGCTCAGATGATGCCTTATTAACGGACTAGATAACCATGGCAAGCAAATAGATTTTTTTTAAGTTTCTCCCATTTTTAAAGCATGTTCTATATTTTTGTAACCTAGGAAACCACTGGCACTAAGGATAGATTCCAAATGGAATGGAAAAAAATGTTAAGTATTTGTTACAGATACACTTACGAAGAATATAGTTATTTGATGGCACTGCTCAATACATGGAGATGACTCACCCTTCTCACAAATCTCTTTGGCTGGACCATTTAGAAATATCTGATTTTAAGATACCAGCCTCACACTGCTGCAGCAGCTAGAGCTTGGGGTTAGCAATTTGCAGTGAAAGAGGTTTCAGCAAAGGGAATGTGAGTTGATCTGGGAGCCCCTGTGGAAAGGGGCACCCTGCAGGGTGAACACTTGCCTGGGCAGGAGGAGAAAGTATCCACCCTGGTAGGCTGAAAAATTGCTGAATTCTTTGGACTTTTTACTCTCATGTAGATGTCAAAGCAGTTTTCATGATAAGGGGTTGTTTTGCATAAAAGAGCAAAAAAAGAAATTGCAAGTGGTGTAAGTCATGCAACCTTGCTAAATGTTTTAAAGATAACAGATAAGAAGTTAAAATAATATACTTATGAATTGGAGAAATAGAATTGCTTATGGAATGTCAGAGCACAATTAAAATAAGCAGAGAAAAAAGGGGAGAAAAGAAACAGTGCTGGAAATGAAGGATGACAAACCAATACTGCCTTGCAGGGATGTGTGAGCAAAAAAGCTGTCTGGGAAGAGTCTAATATTGGAATGATGACTGGAGAGATGGAAGACAAGGTGTGAGCAAAATGGAGGAGAGAAGGGGTGGAAATCATCCTCTCCATTTCAAAAAAGAACACAAAAAAACCCCAACCCCCCAAAAAAAACAACAATAACAAAAAGCCCCCAACCAAACAAACAAACAAAAAAAAACTCAAAAAAAACCCCCCAAAAATCCTATTTCTATTTGAGCCAGGATCATGAGGGGAATGGGTGTAAGCTTAAGCACAAGAGGTTCCACCTGCAGGTGAGGGGGAACTTCTTTACTGTGAGGGTGCCAG
>JAUBOD010000883.1:70067-87148 GCA_032353885.1 Nothura maculosa
GCTGGAGCGGGAAGGTTGGACTAGATGATCTCTAGAGGTCCCTTCCAACCTTGTAGATTCTGTGATTCTGTGATGGGTAGGGCTGGAAGGAGAGCGCTGCTGGAATGCATTTGAGACAGCCAAAATAGACAAAGAAACAAGTATTTGGGTGGGAGGAAAGCAATTTCAGAGGAACAATGGTGTGCAAAAATGAGCCTAACTACCAAAACTGGGCCACTGGCATTTGGGACCTACCCCATTGGGGGTGGACACAGGACTCCGACGGCACCCGGCCCATGGAAGAGCACCTGGACTCTTCTCTACACTGGAAGGGCGCTGCCCCGTGAGACACTCTTGTGAAGTGCAACCTGCCTGCAAAGCAGGGGCAATAACACAGGCAAATGTCCTACAGAAGGTAAAGCTCCCTATTATAATTAAGCAACCTCATATAAGGAACCTACCACTTGCCACTGCAGTCATTGCTCCTGCATAAGCTTGCTGTGCAACTAATAGAACTTCCTTTCCATAATTAGGGACAGTGTATTTTAAATAAATTAAAAGGCTCGCAGACAACCACACAGAATACATTAGCAGATATAATTAATACCGCCATCTTCATGGTAAGATATTTCATCTTTAAGTGATTCCTTTTATAGTAAAAGGAACCAAACTAAACATTTTTGCTGTTAACTTTTCTGTCTTCTGCTGCACAGCATCCTGCTGGCTTTTACGGGTGCACATGATGAAATATAGCCAATCTGTATGTGCTGAAATTTAATCACCAAGGACATCTGCTAGCCTACTGGGATTTTTCCCCCCATTTTTCAAGTTACTTCCGTCCTTAACATCACTGGATTTAAAAAGGCATCAGCACAATCTCCTTCCCCGGCTATCTGTCCCTCTCATAGAGAATTTCTTAAGTCTATATTTTTACCATGTTCCTTAATATCTTCTGCCTATTGTATAATTACCAAAAGGGCTCTGGCAAGACAGGAAAATTCTGTAGCTCATACCTTTCCCAATTTGTTAAAATAAATTACAAAACTCGGCCGGCTCACTTCTCAGAGGAAAAAAAAAGTTTATTTTTACTTATTTCATTTTTATTTTACTTGGAATCACAGCCTCGCTTAGGCAAGAAGGGACCGCCAGAGGTCCAGTCCAACCTTTTCCTGAAAGCCTGCAGGTTGCTCCAAGGATGGAGATCCCACAACCTCTCTTGGCCATCATTTCCAGTAAAGTTTCTTGCCAAGTCAAAATTCCCCTCCCTTGGGCAGATGTTTGGGCAGAGCAACCGCGAGTTTCTTTAGTATTCCTTAGAGAGCTGAGAGACCTGGGCAGAAGATCCTACAAGAAATTACTCCTAGAACAGGTCTCACATTCACATGTTTTTCTTAATTTTGGTTCAAGGTGAAGCCCTGTACAGTAAGAGTCAAAGACTGAGAGAAACTTCCAGGATAGGTTTAAATTGCACTTGGCTCTTCCTTTCCTGATCTAAGCTTAGAATCTTCCCAGTCAGAAGACTCAGGAGAGTTTGAACAGATAACAGAGCAAAACCAAGGCAGACTGCTGAGTAGTGACAAATATTCTGGACAACTATTGACTGCTGTCAATAGCTTTATATATATATATATATATGTAAATAATTTTTTTTGTCAGTGTTTGCTAAATTCTACTTGAAGTAACAGTGACCAGTTCATCTCTCAAGAGGCTAGATAAACGGGCAAGAGAGGGAGCATCAGAGGGAGACGCTGAGATGAGAAAGCAGCATTATAAGAATGGGTATACAGAGCTCTGGGGGAAAATATTCTGATCCTTTTACAAAATCCAGCCCTGAGTGTCTTGCCAATGCTTGCAGTGAAGCAGCTACTTGGAGGCATAATGCAGTCTGAAAGCACCCTCGGTTTCACCCTGATAAGCCCAGTGAAAACAACATTCAGATTAAGCTGATAGTACCAAGAAGTCAGTGAGACTTCGTGTTATCTTAGCTCAAAGAGAGGAAGAATTTGAAGCCCTCTTGAAAAACTACCCTGCAAAACTGGTATTTGGAATATCACTGCAAGCAGTGCTAGCCTTACAGTACTCAATGGGTATGTGGGATTTTAAAATATTTCAGAGGAAAAGGAGTCTTGTAGCATCACGATGACCAAGCAGAGCTCCTACCCCTCAGCATGTAAACCCACAAATAAGCTGGCAAGTGAACATTTAACAGGAGTTAGATGTCAATAATCCAAAGTATCAAAGTATACTGAATAAATATAGAAAATATTTCTCTGCTACGTGGGAGCACGTTACTCTCAAAACATCATTAAGCAATTCCGACTATTTAAACAGCCCTAGGCTCTTCCAAAGAAGATTTTAAAAAATCCTGACACAATAACTTTCCCTCAGTCAAACCTGGAATTGAAGGTTCCAGCTTCCCTGAAACACATTCAAAAGCAAATTCAATGAAATAACAAAACAAAAGAAAACAAAAAAAAAAAAAAAGAGGATGTTCTTGGGAAAGACCAAAGCCTTTCTCTTCCTTTTGCTCTATAGCTCATCACGTGTTCAGAAAAATACTGATTGTTCTGCCTGGTTCTCAAAGAAGAGAGGCTAGAAGGGCCCTTCAGGGCAGACAGATCTGAGACACCAAATGCAAGAAGAATCAGCTGAGCAGAAATCACAAGGCCCTCTCCTCTACATCCCACCTGAAGGGAGGGAGCCTCATGATCTGCCTTCTTGGGCCCCTCAGAAGCAAACTTTAATGGAAATTATTTGAAAACTACATATAAAAATATGAGTCCAAATGCAGTTTGGTTCACACTGGAAGTCAGGCTGGTGAGACTCAGCGTACAAGCCTGAACTTCACCCCCAAGTGGGAAAAATCTGTCCAGCTACGCATCAGAAAATTGCCCCCTGACTTCAGGGGGACAGGATGAGGGTTGTCATTCTATGAACATTTGCTCAGAGTCTCCGGAACTTAAGGAAGTTCGTTGCCTCTTCAGAGACCACGTGCAGTGACTCTGGCAGCAGAACACACCTGGTCCAAGGGCCTTGCAGATCCCAGCAGAGGGAGAGCACTTCAGGTGCTGGTGGCTGAGCGGGGCCGTGAGCGGCACTATGGAGCTTTGGGCACACGTGACACTTTGATCCTTCAACATATTGAGATGTACACTGTGTTCCTCGGGGAACCGGAGACCTTGTGCCCTTCAGCTGTTACAGCTGAGGAATTCCATATAAAGCACACGGGGAGCAAAAGGACACCCTGCCCAAAGCATGACGGAGGCCACAGGGAAAGACGGAGACATCAAGTCCCAAGACCAGATGGCCCTAGGTGCAAAGGCTGCCCCCTAGGTGCAGGTGAAATGGGAGTTACACAGTACAGGACAACATCAGCTAGCCTAAACACCACCTGTTCTGGAAAAGGATTTCACCTGGATGCCATTTTTGGGCAAGCCAAATTCCAAGAGTAACTTCCAAGATGGAAGTAGGGTGGAAACAAGGCTTGAACAACTGCGCTTGGAAGCAAGTGCTGGTAGAGAGAGCTCACCACATCACCTCACATAAGGAGTTAGGGATAAATTCCTTACTATTTCTCAAAGACTCAGAATTATAATGATGGAAACTGTAGAAAAGCCGGTGAAAAAGCTGTCAGTGCTATAATCAAAGCAAGAATCACCTAGCATGTAGTGAGACAGTTTGGAACGGTGCTTTAAGCAATGGAGATGAAACCAAATCCTGAAGATCTGTGCTCTTTTGGTACTACTGCACACACTACCTTACTTGCATGATCTAAACTTTGAGAGTTTGCTTTGCTATGTGAACATCGTTTGTTCCTTAAAATCCTTGAATATTTCACAGCGAACAGGGTAGGAAGCTCACCTGGGTCTGTTCTAACCTCTGCCACAATGAAAATCAACTTAGGAACCACAGTGAAAAATCACACTGAGTTTGGTCTCCTGCAGAAGGTTGTGAAATGCAAATATTTTCTCTCACTGTAGTTAGTTTTGATAGACAGCTTTCACTGGGCAGTGCACCAAAGACCCTGGAAAAGTTGAAGTGAAGCCTTCTCATTACCCATCTCACTACCAAGATGTTAAAATCAACTGGTGGCCTGTAGGCCATGATCTCTTCTAGAAGACTAATTAGGCACTCGCTTCATCCCATGGATTAAAACAGAAGTTGTTGCTCAAAGGATAAAGAGTTAAGAACGAGGCTGACCTCAGCCTTGCTTTGTCTAGACTGTGTTGCTTGTCCAAAGGCTGGAGCATTGACTGAGTCAGTCTTTAACATGCAAGACAGCAGAAGAGCTCAGCTTCATTGGAGGGTTTCTCTACAGAATCTCAGTAGGGAAGGGAACCTCAGCTGATAGTTCAAGTACAAATGAGTGGTAACATCACTTGGATTCTGAAGGTTTCAGGCATTTCTAGCTGAGCTCTCCTTTCTAATTGTTTTAAATATATCAAAACAATGATTTTTTTAATAAAAATTCTCCCCATTCATTCTTTCATGAAGCTTTTGAAATGTGGTTTCATCAAATGGCATGTTTATTACAACTGTAGTGTAAGGAGACATTTAAGTAACTATTTTTAGCTAAGGAGCTGGAGGTAATTCAACTGTGACTTATTCTCTATAGCCAAGTACACGGCAACTTCTCTCATCTGAGAAAATGATGCAACTGTTGCAGAGAATTATTCACCTCATGCAGAGCTGTTTGCTGTTACACATTTAGATATAGACAAATTAGCTGCAGTTGAGTTGCATCACTATCTCCTTTCTCATCTCAGTTAATTGCTAAATCTTGAACACTGAGTGCCATGGGAGCTTTTTACAAACCACTCCCTTGCATTGCTCTTTTGTATATCCCAGGAGATAAGAAACAAGTTGGAAATGTTAGGCTGCATTTGCCATGAATACTGTTGTATTCATTTCAAATGCATTTCAAAGTGTATTATTTTTCTACCAACACCACAATTTACACAAAACAGCAGAGTGCAGAGGATTAGAAAAGAGAGAAATTTGAAGTGACAAGTAATGAAAACAGTACATACATTTGAGCAGGAAGGTAGTAATCTCAGAGACACCTATTCTGTACATCCAGATAACTGTGTTTATCTGGAAAAGCGTCTACTGAAATAAATGCAGTTGCATTTGTGTTTAACTTATCTACTAAGAAAGTCAAATTAGTGCTTTATCAAAGTTCTTTATCTTTAGGTTGGCAGTGCTATTTTCATTATGATTAATTCCATAACAACAGTGTACTCGTATAATGTAAGATTCATGTTTGAAGAGGAACGTTTCAAAAGGAAACTTCTTGCTTTAAGAGAAACTGAAACGAAAATATTGATAATCACACCAATAAAAAAAGGTTTCTGGATGTCATTTTCCTCAATTCTGTATTCACATTAAAAATCTAAGCTAACACAGTCAGTGTGATTACCTTTGGTTAATCCATCTTTCCCTTGCTTCTCCCTACAACAATTTTCCCAGAAAAGCCCCCTCCCCTTGCTCTGCTTACAGCTGCCTTCCTTAAGAGCGAGACGTTTAGGCTTGAGCTCAGCACATAGCAAATCTCACAAAGTAGATCTATATTCCACAGCAAGGGTTCCGATTTCCCGTCTCTCTGTGTAAACGGGATCAAATTTCCCCCCACACCTGGGAAGTTTAATCTTGTTAGTGGCAAGGCAACAGACTCCTCAATGTCTTGCCTGGGTCATTTATCTCCCTGTGGAAGGGAGATTGCATGCCTGCTCATTAAGGTACCATGGACAGCACAAACAAAAAAAATCCCACAAATAAGTCCAAAAATATAACTCTGAATCTTATTAATAGAGACTAAGGAGCAATCCAGGATTTTTATGACATTCTCTAAATCTGCTTTTGCAGACATACAGAAACGCACACGCGCGTCTTAACATTTCCACTGGCAGTATTATCTGGGTGTAGAAAATTCCTGGCAGACAGAGTCTCTAAGAGGTAACTCCAGTTTAACGGATAACGTTTTATTTTCCGCCCCCCGTCCCTACTAAGGGCATCATTATACTGCTCAACAGCCTCAACTCAAATCTCACAACAAGTTTGCTTTGCAGAAAATTCATTCCGTGGTACTATCAGTCAGACTTGAAAATTCACATTTTTATTGAATAAAATTGAAGTAACTGCACTCTGCTCACCACAAACTTCTCCAGATACAGCTGCCATAAAATAGTAATTTGTAATATGACAAAATCTAGGGAGCAGTAGAGTTCACTTCTGTCAAAAGAAATTAGTGGTTTTGTCTGCTTAAGTAGTGGACTGTCAGGGCTTCTGAAACACAAGGAGTTAGAGAAATCCATTTTAACAGACACAATAGCCCCATTTAACAAGACAAATAACATCTCAAAATGCCACATGGTACCTAGCAGGACACGGTATTTCACAGCTATTGTTTCGTGCTGCCTGCAAATTCTCTGAGACATCACAGGGGAACATTTTCCTCACATTCGGAGAAGTTCACAGCAATCTGAGCAAAACAAAGTTTATTTCAGTATATAAAAACTTAAACTCTAGAAGCATGGTTGAGGGGAGCAGGTGCATTCTGCAGTGTTATGAAATGCAAGGATCAGTTGATTGGTGCCCAACTGGCACCAGTATCTTCTTCCATACAAGGGCCACCAGATAACAGTTTATACCAAAAATCACTAACAAACATGAGCATTGGATTTTGCAGTATATTGTATTTGTTGTGTCTGATCCTCATCTACTGGAAGCTGTAAGAACAGTGCTATGCAACATGTACCTCACAATGTGCTCTTCTCACATATCAAACTAGGTACTTCCTCCTCGTGCAAGAGGCTCCTCCATCTGTGCTTGGCACAGATTTTACCCTCAGCATGTGAAATGTTTAAACAACAAAACATACTGAACGAGAACTTCAGCTCCAAAGCAGCAGGAGTTCATACTTTAACCGGTTTTGTAACTGAGGAAAAGACACAAATACTGAAGGACAGTAAAAAGAAGGAAACTTGTGGTCAAGTATGCCCCCAAGAGGCAAAAAAGGAAAAATGGAGCCAGCCAAAGAAGACAAAAGAACAGCAGCTCTGTGCTAAGTATCTGCAAAAGCCTGGGCTGAGCTGTAATTTACGGCCTACCTTCCCTCTACATTTGTCATTCCTTGAGCTTGCTTCATTGCCAAACTGTAAAACCTGCATAAGGATTGAAATCCCAGTTACATCAAGACACGAAGCTTAAACCAAGAGAACAGCAATATCATCTTTCCATGAGGATGCTACTGGCCTACAGCCAGGCAAACCACAGGTTACACACTCTACACACTGTAACTATTAAGAACTTGGGCTGTCCTGCAAAAAGCAACAGCAAAACAACAAGCGACTCAGAGGGAGAACCAACACAGGTCTTGTGCCAAGGCAGCTGCAGCAGGAAAGGGAGTTAATACTTTGCTTCTTTTCAGTAGGTGAAAGCTTGCTGCAAGCGTGGTTAAAGGAAAACAGTTTAGGCTAAACGGATGCCTAGATTTGAAGATTAGAAAGGAAGTGTCTTGGACTGTATCACAAGACCCATGTTTGGTTTTTACAGTGATCCCAGGAGTATTTTACAAAACACTAGGAACCCAAGCCGTTCTCCCGTGAGCCCTGAAGGCAGCTCTGAAGGAGGGACGTTCGGCACCACCACAGACGACTCGGGCTGTTTGCCGGGGCCTGGCGCCCTCTGCTGGAGCCCGCGCAGTTCCCTCCTACCACTAACACACGGAAGTGCTTGCAGATACCATCAATTCTACTTAAAAATGTATTCCTTATAGTCTATTATTTTCCCCCCGCCCTTTATTCTGCGTATTCAGCTGTTTCTGTGGCTGGGTAATCCACTATCTTAATGAGGTAGCTTTCCCTCATGTCCCTCTGTGTAGCCTGTCCCCCTGTGCAGTCTCTAAGACCAGGCTGAACTGCAGCAGATGGATCTATAAGTGACACCTATGCAAAGAAACAGAACACCTTGATGGCAGCTGCCTGTTAGGGCAACAAAATAACATTCCCTCTTACTTCCCATGTGAAAATCCTGCTGTGGTCCCTTCTATACTGGGTAAAAACAGATGAAATAACCAGTATAAACACCCTGAAGGACTAATTTCGCTGGGGGGAAAACTCCAAGGAAGAACAAATTGAAATTAGTTCTGGAAGACCTTGTTGCCAGCACTGGCAAAGGGCACCATTAGGAGCATGAGCAGACACTGCTCATAAATCAGCATCAAGCTGCTCTTAGCCCCTCCACTGCCCAGGAGCAAGTCTAGAACTTCACGTTGTCTTTAGACTTTGTTGTAGAAGGAAAAGCCTCTGTAGGAGGTCAGAGGAATCACCATATACTTGAACTTGTCAGGAACACAAACAGCAGTCAACCTAGGGCAGCAGTTGGGGGAGTACCAGCTCCATAGCTACAGCCACTTCCTGAAGGTACATTAGATTATTTGGATGTAACAGATGCTCGTTTGAGCAAAACCAAAATTTAAAGCCTTTGGTCAAACATGCAGCATGGCACAAGAGTCCATAGCAACCAAGTGCGTGAACACTTTCAATACGATCATCCTGTGGTATGGATAGGAGCTCATTAAGGTTATACAGGACCCAAGGCAGAAACATGAAATCTCTGATACAGTTTTGATAATAAGACACAAACAAAAGGTATCAAAGGAAACTTCTGGGTCAGACAGGCACTCAGTGTTCAATGGATCTTTATACTTTAGCAGACTGGGGCTTGTTCTCTGGAGTATATCCAAAAATTGAATAGATCTTAACAAAAACACTAGATCACATGCCAGAAAGCAAAAGCATTAAGTGTCATTTAGCAGTGGTATCCCTTGAATTCAAGTGGGTTTTTCTTTTGCACCCTCCCTAATTCCATTTTAATTTTTTCTTTAGGTGAATGTAAAAAACAAAACAAAACAAAAAAACCCACCACAGTTGGATTTCCAGGAGATTACTTGTGAAAGGGCAAAAGCAGGAGTTGTTTAAAAATATATAAACTGAAGAGTAATGAGAAAGTCACAACAAAGGAGGAAAACGTGCTATATACTTAAAGATAAGAATACATGAGACTACACAGCATATTAAGCTACAGGATAGTTTCACTTTTTTGGCAAAGTTTTGCTTCCTTTCTACTTCAGATCTTCAAATATCAAATACGGACATTCCCATCAGCACACAGTATACAGACACATCTATTCATAATAACAGATTTTTTAAGTAAAATTTATACCTGGTCTTCGCTTGTTAAGCCAAGGTGCATCACGAAATAAAAATGGACCAAGAAATCTGAATTTGGCAGAACATCTTGACGTCTAGTCATCATGGCACAGATCAGTCTGTATGCCTGAAGTTTTCCTTCTTTATATTCATTTGGCAGGGTGGTTGCCTGAAAAGAGCAAAGACTTTGTATTAATACCTTTCTTTTAGAAGCGAGTTCACATAAGGCTGCATCTTCAGCAAGACTTCCTATAAAGTCTAAAACATTTGTTTACTAGAACAGACTCTGTATCAATAACAAACAGAAAAACACTGCTTTGTAATCCAGAACAGTGATTTCAATGTATGTCTACAGACACCAGAGGGGATGCATCACCTTAGTGTCTGTGAGAATTAAGATTCATGGAACTAAGTATGTACAGCTTCAGTATTAATAAAGTAGAAAACACTAAAGAAGCAACTTACCTTGAATAACCATGATGCAAATATTCTGAGAGGAGGTATTAAAACAGGAGGAGAGGGAGTAGATTGATTGTCCAAACTTATAGCAAGGTTGTCTCTTATCTGATGTTTTTAAGGAAAAGGATGATAAAAACATAACCACAAATAAATCTTTAATAATTGCTTTTCCATTCTATTTATTTTACCAAAAGTACTAAACCCTATGGTACACACTGGATTCTTACAGAAACCAAAACTACAAAGACAGATTGTTTTTACAGTGCTTCCCCACATGCTAAGCACTTGCCGTTTTAGACATACCACGGACTTCCTTGCTGAACACTAACACTGATTATCTTCTAGCCTACACTTCTATTTTCTTTGCCACTGTTTAGTCAAGCCTTTCAAACTAGTTCATTTAAAACCTGTTACCATTAAAGAGGAACATTCTATTGGGAATACTCACTGAAACACCTATAAAATTACCTGTCTATGACAGAATCCCCCAAATGTCACCTTTATATCCCAGACGCTATTCCTAAACCCAAACTAATAATCATTCTTATAATAAATGGAAAAAATCATTGTATACACTACCTTGGCAAGTTTATACCACAGCTCATAGAGATACCCAAAAACTTTTGCGTGGATTTTAGGAGACTGTATGTTGTTCACATCACCAAGAATTCCCAAGATCCTTCTCCACAGCACAGCAGCAGAATCAGGATGCCAACCTGTAAGGTTTCCACCAGCAATTATACTACAGTCATCAGCAAGGAATTCACTGCTATCTGTAAATCCAAAAATAAAAAAAAGTTCAATTTCTACTAATCAGAAATCCAATGTGCAATGTAAATGTGGTCAACAAAACATGAATATAGCTACACAACAGGAATAATTATTCTAAACAGTTTTGAAGAGATCTCCCTAAATATAAGTATTCAATCTATCACAATGACTTGGAGTTTCATTTATTTACCTAAACCAAAATATTTTTAGGTGAGAGAAAAAACATACTACATCAAGACAAAGTATCATAAAGATTCATTCAGGTTCAGTGTGTCATTCAGCCATAACAGAACAACAGAACAGAAAAAAAGTACTAAAAAAAAAACCCACAAACATGGTAATAGCAAAGACAAATATGCTGAAGCATTAACATTTTGTAAAGAATCTGTAAAATTTGCCCAGTCTGTCAGGAAAATGGAATTCGTACTTGTGAATAGCAAACAAAGCATGTGCAAAAACTTATGACCCAAAGCGGCGCTAGGTCCTATCTGGCGTGGCGCAGAGCGAGGTGCAGCCGTCCCACCCTGCGCTGCTCGCTCACCCTTCCTGCCACTTAGTCCAAAATCTCTCACAGCACCCCAAGGTAACTTGCTTCTTAAGGAAGCTAAAAGCAAATTTTGAAAGAAATTAGTTCTAACACACAAAATTCCTTCTTTTTCTACTGCTTTGTGTTCTTCGAGTAAAGATAAGGACTATAAGAAAATGAAAACAAGGAAATACATTGCGAGTTAAACAATTGTTTCCTATCAGCCGAAATATATAGTAATGGAACTCCCTGCACGTTCTTAGACACCCACCTATGAAATACAGTCTATTAACTTTAAACATGTATTAAATTTAATCATTTTCCTTCAACACAAGGGCAGGTGATGAGTGCCCATGTAATCAGCTACCACATCTCCGCTGATGAGTAGTAATTGTGTATGATAATGCAATCACTCCCAACTGTGTGCATATTTTCCAGTTGATAATTTATGAGAACCTACATCAGCTTCAAAATTATTTTCCCCAATTCCTTAAATTCTGGGCATACACTATGAACAAAACCCTGGTGATAATGTTTCTAAGTCATTAACAATATGAAATAATTTGAAGAATACCCTTAGGAGACACACACAAAGAAGGAAATAAACAGAATCTTTCTAATCATATTCTATTTTTCATCTACTTCGTTTTCTTGGAGTAGAAATGATTGAATTCTTGAGAACTTTTTTGGTCCCTCTTTGAAGGAACCTTTCATAAAACAACTCCTGCCATGTCTAGTGAAACACAAGCCATCAGTTCAGACTTATGAGCTAGAGTTGGCTACATGAACTTCTGAGAACATTTTTGTATTCTTTATTGCACACGGAATAGCAGCCTCTAAATAGAGGTGCCTATGGCAGCATTTTGGCCTTCGTAAATCAGTGTCCAAGCCAAACTCCTGAGCAGTGTGCAGTGACTGCATGAGAAGCACTGAAAACACATCAAGCTGCAGGAAAGTGGTTCAACTTAAGAAAACCTTTTTATTATAAGGGTGGTTGAATACTTGAATAAACTTCCCTGACAGCTTGTGGGACATCCATCAGATACCAGATATTTGGATAAGCCAAGGTTATCCAAATCATTTTTCCAGACTGTGGCTGTGAATTACCCCTTGCAGAAGCTGCTATCACTGATGAGCAGAGAGGCAGCCTGGGCAGGCTGCACATTTCTTATCTAAGCTACGTTTCTGAAGCAGCTCTGACTGCACCGATCCCAGTGTATCCTTAATCTTGTGTACTATAGCATAACCAACCAATTTTAAATTCTCATATGTGAAAGTTCACAACACGTCCATTGACAGGCAGTGTTCTCATTTTTGAAACTCCAATTACAAATGATTTTACCATTTATAACAATAGATCTACAGAACCTAGCCCTACAATTCTGCAGATTACAATCTGACAGATTACAAAACAATTTACTACTTAGGGGAAATGAGTCACAAATCTGTTTTTTACCTCTCCTAACAATTTTAAAAGTCAATTCTAACTCTTAAGTGCATTGCTAAAAGTATAATTAGACGTGGATTTACTTGAAGAAACTCCTCGGGGAACTCCCAGCCACTACAGCAGCCTTCTTTCACCTTGCAATAATTGTATTGTGATAATATTACCATTAAGTGAAAGTTAACACCCATTCAATTCATTCAACACCAATATTATGAATGTATAAGCACATGAAGAGGGAATTTAGGGAAGATGGGGACAAGCTTTTCTCAGTGTTGGCCAGTGATGAGACAAAGGATAATGGGTGTAAGTTGAAGCCCAAGCAGTTCCATCTGCAGGTGAGGATAAACTGCTTTAGTGTGAGGGTGCCAGAGCCCTGACACAGGCTGCCCAGGGAGGCTGTGGAGTCTCCTTCTCTGGAGATCTTCCCAACCCACCTGGATGCCGCCCTGTGCCCCGTGCTCTGGGTGTCCCTGCTGGAGCAGGGGCTTGCACTAGATGATCTCTAGAGGTCCCTTCCAACTCCAACCATTCTGTGATGCTGTGATTCTTTGATTTTTAAAATGACCATTTACATCAGAATACAGTAATCTAACTCAAAGGTGACTGTGCATTTGGGATGAATTAAAGCAGTAATTAATTCTTCCCATGGAAAAAAAACCAACATACTTTATAAACACATTGCACTGTATAAACTCCTTTGGGGATAAAAGTCTAAAATAGAAAACATTTTCTTTAGCCTAAGTACCTGTTAAATTTGTAGCATCTGAAGGACTAAGCTGAAACCAGCGAGGTGCCTGGGCATCCACACCAACATCTGCTGATGCATTAACCTCGTGGTCCTCCTCAGCCGTTTGCCAGGGGATAAGCGCAATCTCTACTTCGTTATTATAGCCAAGGGATGCGTCACTACTCACACTCTCACCTGAAGCAAGCAGGGGATTAACAAAAATCAGGAAGGCTTTTTAGCAGTAACTTCAGCAAAGCATGTTCAGAAGTGTCTCATGTGTTGGCACATCAGTACCAGCTGGGAGTAGATACAGAAAAACACTATTTCTTGGAACTCACTCTTTTCTCTCTCTCGGTGATTTCCATGTGACTGCTGCATGTCAGATTTCAAATCTAATTCATCTGGACTGCTCCTTCCTACTAAGACCTTAAGAGGAAAAAATATATATATTAATAGCAGCTTATCCCTATCACAGTTTTTAAAACTGCATTATATTCTATCAAGCTCAAGACCCACAAAAAGACACATGTGCACATATATAGAAAAGTACTAGAAGTTGAACTAAGCTCAATTTATTTCCATCTCCTTGTATTTCTTCAGATGTCTTAAGTACACTGTCACGCTTTCGATTTCTGCTTTTATCCCCCCTTTTTAAAATTCAGATCAACTGTAATAACAGGAAGTAGGGAGGATTTATTTATCAATAAATCTGTAACCATTCAGAACTTGATTAAAATCACTCAAGTGATTCAGAGACATTTTTCCTAAAATTTTTAAAGAGCTCCAAGAAAACAACTGTTTAATTTGTCTTTCCTTGTCATGGTAATGAAGACAACCCACTGGGTACAAGAAGAAACTGTGGATAAAATCCAAAATCCTATACATATACATAATCTTACCACAGTTTCTTCTTGTACCCAGTGGGTTGTCTTCATTGCCACAGCATGGAAAGACAAGTTAAACACATTTTTCTTAGAGTTCTGCTAGGAAGAAATTAAACTCTTCTTTCTGCATAGGAAAGCAGATTATTGCCAAAGAGACAAAGAACTGATTTGCAGGAGTTATTTCAAATTTGGATTTTTGTTTATTTTTATGGTAGAGAGGAATTACATTTTTCCCAGGAAACATACATCATCACCTGCTGGCTGGCAGTTCTGCTGACCCTCTGACTGCAGAGAGGGGATTTTTTTTTTCCTGGCTAATCTGGATTTTTGTGTTCAGTGCTGAAAACCTTCTAACTGATTGGGAGTCTGAGCTCGTTTGCACAGTGTTTATCTAGTTTCGCAACAGATGCATGGTCAACCCCCCAACTTCAGCTTCTAAAAGGGAGTGAAACTACAATTCCAGTAACATCCCCAGCAGCAGATGGTTGTAAATGTTTTATAACACATGCTGCTAAAATAGAATGGGGAGGCAGGTTAATTTTTAATTTCCCACAATTACTGATCTCATCTCTCTCCCTCTCTTTTCCCTTCCTCCACATAAAGTGGACTAGATTTTCCTCCTTTGGAGACACTTATTCCTGAAGGACTTAATAAAAGCACTGCCCAGCAAAAGTCTTATCCTTCTTCCAGGGCCAAATTTTCATGGTACTTAAAGTCCACACGTATGGAGACAAAGCAAGGACCAAAGATGAGATCCAGCTTCATGTCCTGCAATGCTGCACTGCATTATCCTGCCACTAGAATCAGCAGCCTTAGTCACTTCTTACTTCTATTGTTTATTCAAATCTTGCATTAAAAATTTACGAAACATGACTGGCCTAATGTTAACTTACACAAGCATCTACAATAAACAGCTGGTAGTACAAACTGTGCTCAAGGAAAGCTGTTCCCCCAGTACTTCAACCCATCAAACATTTATTCCAGTGCAGTGTAACTCTATAACAACTATGAATTATTCATAAAAAAGTAAGAGCTGTTCATATTTAATATAGAAAAGGTCAGAAATCATTTTATAGGAATAGAGTTGATCACATATAACTACAGGGGCAACTTACAATACCAGAAGGCACAGAATGACGAAAACAAATAGTAAAAAGAACAGTTACAGCTTAATTACAGGTTGCATAATAGAAAAATATTTTTTATGCTTTCAGTTGCTAGCATTTCCAAATACTAAAGCACATCTTTTTAGAAATAAAGTATGCTTTGTATATTTTTATGGAATATATACTTTTATATTTTGCCTTACATGCTCAGTTTCATATTCCTTTTTTGTACATCCCTTATTTTCTTGTATTGGTTTGGAGTCTGAAGTTAAGTTCTGAGAACTTCCAGTCTTTTTACCTACAAATTTCAAAAAGCAAGTGAAAATAGACAAAAGTACCTAAGAAATAACATCATTTCTGCTACTTTTGCATATATGTTTCTTATTATTAAGTAATGCAATAAAATATTTAAAAAATGTCATTAATTGATCAATATGAAAAAAAATCCTGCTTCAAAAAATTGTAAACTAAATTTAAATGCCAGATAAAAGAAGTTAGACTATATGTACTTTTAGTGTAGTTCAAGTTTCATTTTTAATCGCTTTAAAAATGAAGTACAAAACATTTTCAAGCAGGAGTTAGAAACTAAAGTAAGACAACAGCAGCATCTATGAGCTGAACATTCAGCACCTTTTCTCCATGAATGTAACATCATTATATTTCATAGAAATTACCTTGGAAAAAATCAGATGTAAACTGATCTGTAACATCTGAAGCGCTACTACTTCGAGTTAGTTGTTGCTCTTGGACTGCAAATAGGCCAGTAGATTCTGCTCCTGTTGATGTTTCTAACTGCTGAGATTCTTCAACTTCTGTTGGGGGAAAGAAAAAACAAAACATCTTCAGAACTTGAGAATTACTAACATGCAATAAATCCTTATCTAAGAAGGGTTCACGAAAAGGTAACCAATAGAAACATTTAAAACTCCAAATTACAAAAGTTAAAATGACAAAGTAATTCAAGTTTCATAAAATCATTTTAGAAAAAGAATAAAGTTGAGAGATGTGCGAGCAGTATAAAGAGTAAAAAATGTAAAAAACACTAAAAAAGAAATCACTTCAGAGATTCAGAACACATAACAAAGGTTGTGAAGATTTCATATGATGCAGAGATGCAGACAAGACTTAGTTTGTCCTGAAAAGGACTAGGAGAGATGGGAGAACAAAAACAGTAACATGAAAAAAACAGGAAAAAACACCCTCAAGTATCCCTTAAAATTCTCTGTCTTGTCTCCATCTAACAGACAGGCCCTGGCAAAGAAAGCAGGCCAAATAATACGCAGCATTACAGCACAGGTTTGCTACCTCACGCATGCAGAAAATGAATTTTCTGCACTCTCCAGGCAATTACAGACTGTGTTGAGGAGATTTTAGATTTAGAGGTTTTCTTGATGGGATAACTTAGGAGGGGAACTCAATCATAAAATGTACCTGAAGAAAGGACACCATGACATTTCCGTCTTTTTTATTTCCCCTGAGGAACAGCATTGGTACTGGAATGTACTGGGCAATACGTAAATAAAACTCATTTTTGGCAATCTCTTTTTCAGCACACGGCTAAAGTTTTGCTGAATACACAGGCCGCACAGCCCTTAAGGTTATTTTGCAGGGAAAAATATAAATGAGGTCCACGTTTTGATTGGAATGTGTAAACCTTCCCAAATCCTGCGAGGGCCAGAGCAGCTCAAGCTCCCTGAGCACATCCAGCCTTTCTGGGCCACCACAGCTGGACTCTCCCCGAGGACCTCAGCGGATGGGGCACGCGGATTGAAACATTCCACTTTTATGCATATTTTCACCCCAAAACTATGAAATATCCCTGTAAAGTCCATCTCCTAGATCACAGGAAAAACATGACATTAGCAAACCCAGGATTGAACAGATCCCTACAACTGGCCATGAGACAGCAGTGTGCCCTGGTGGCCAAGAAGGCCAATGGGATCCTGGGGTGCATTAAGAAGAGCGTCTCC
>JAUBOD010000883.1:91833-112871 GCA_032353885.1 Nothura maculosa
CCTCTCTGCAGAGCTGCTTTCCAGCAGGTCAACCCCTAATCTGTACTGGTGTCTGGGGTTGCTCCTCCCCAGGTGCACGACCCTGAACTTTTCCTTATAATCACCTCTGGTCTTTAATAATAGCAATAATTCACCTCCAGTCTTTCTGTTATTGTGCTTTCCCCTCTTAGAAGTTTCCCTCAGAGTATCTCAAATATTCATTTTGTTTTTTCCTCACTCATCCCAAACCACATCTTCAAAGATTTGCAACTTTCCTTCTCCTAAAACCTGAATCTTCCTCTGTAGAACTTCATTATCATATCAATAAGTTATAAATACGATGTCTGTATTAAACCTACCGGGTAAGATAAATGTTAAATGAAGGAAGGGAACGATATCTGAAGAACTGCTTATATTCAAAGAACAACACTATTTGCTTAGCTCCCGCATCTTTAATCGCAGAAAAAGATCCTTCATAGTTACGGATCATATTCTATTCATCATTTGTAAAATTGAACATCTAAAGAACATACAGTAGTCCAAATAGTGTATTTGATATAGTACATATATATGATATACACAAGCACTCACACTTCTTGTCAAAGTTAAAATAGAGGGCTTAAAATATGAACTGTCTGTACTGGTATTTCCAATATTTATGTGAGAGAATCATTTAAATCTTTACTTTCCTCCACTGTATTTTTACCTAATAACTGAACCATGCAGTCTACAAAACTGTATTAGCTTACAAGAAAATATAAGTACAAATAATTCTGAGATATAGGAAGAGACCATTCCTATGCACAAAATAACACGTTCCTAGTTTGCCATTGCAACAAACTGCTTGAATTTAGTCCTCTGGCACAGACAAAGTGTCAGGGACAAATTCATAGCCAAGGATTCAAAAGGAAAAGAAATAGGGAACTCTTTCTGCTAGAGACAGCAAGAGGGTTAAGAAAAGAGCAAGTTCTTGTGTTAGACTGACTTCTTTTCCCTTGCTAATACTCAAAATAATGCTGACGCTTTGCACTTCTGTACAATGAGAAAAAGAAATAGATATATACACACACCACACCTATGATAGCAAAAGGTTATATTTTGTATGCATTGTTCTGTTGTCAGCTTCTCTCATCACATACAAGACGCAGATAAAAGCTCTCCTGCAGAACCTGCAAGCTCTTCCACCAACCACAGGCCTCTAGGAAAACATCTTCCCAAGTGACTCCCACTCTGGTCACTGGCTGGTAGCATTAAAATTGAAAAGCTTAGTATCTCATTGCTTAAAATTTAAAGTCTCCTTTAGAAAAAATACATTAATTTACCTTCAACTATACTACCAAAAGTCACGTTGAGCTAACAGAAGCCTCCAACAGAAAGTCCTTGGGCAAGAAACACCTTATTTGCTGTACAGCCTCTCTTCTTATTCACCACAGCATCAATACTGACACGGGGAGAAACAGGGGTGGAAGGAAGCAAGAGTTATTCAGATAGGGGTTAGGCAAATGAATTTCCACTGCTGAACAAAGACATTAAACAAGTAATTTGAGAAGGAACACCAAATTCATGTTGAATGAAAGACTGCCTCTGCAAACATAAGGAAAGTTATCTTAAAAGTATTTCCAACTGTTATGTCCTACATCTGCATGTAAAGCCCAATGCATCTTTTCTTATAGGCTCAACCTGCAGTTTTTAGCAGCTGATGCTTTGGGAGCTGCACGATATCCAAGCGAAACTTAGGAGTGCTTTTGTATTTGCTCTATTTCCCTGTACTCATATGACATGCACAGTTATAAAACACCAAATGGAAAGCTCTTCAAGATCTCACATGTTCATCATGTTGCATGTCAGCTTTGAGTACACTTGAGTACACATCAAAAGAAAGCAGCAGGCACCCGTTTGTACGCTGCTCCCCTCCTTTTATTTATTTAGTTAATATCTTAATAATTAATTAAATTGAGGGAAACGGTCTTGGGGCAAAATGCTTCCAAGTAGGGAAAGTATTTTTCCAAAACTTCCATTCTGCTAAGCAAAGGTTCTTCCATGAATAGTCCTTGTGTTGGTTTCCACTTCAGGTTCTACTGTGTTTAATTCTATCAGGTGGCACCTCTGGACTCTAAGCTATTAAGATATTTCTAGGAAGAAGGATATGTTATGTACAGTTGAATTATTTGCTATATCTGCCTGGGTAAATAGTATTTTTCTACCTATTCATTTCGGAGTCACTGATAGGCAAAAATCACATGTGAAAGCCAGAATCTATTCCCTTATGATCTTGAGACAGGAAATGAAATCGGGCTTTTTACAAAGTTCATTCTTCTAGCTGAAGACCCAGAGGACTCCCTACTATATAAACTTCTTCCACTGAAAGACAGACGTGGTTTTAATCTGAATGTGCAAGAAAAATCTTTGTTGATCAGTATTTCCAAGCTCTTTCTACTGTTCTGGTGACAGGTCTGCAAGAGAAATGCTGCAGCAGAAGGAAAAAGGAGCTGGAATCTTAATGCTCCAACAACACCTCTGCTGGACACCAATAAATAAAAAAAATCTGAAATGACAGGAAGAATGAACCAATACAGAATTTCTACAGTCAGAATGTTTAGTGGTCTAAACTGAAGACCATGGTTTCATTCTAAAGCCTTTGTCTTCAAGAATATCCTGAATCCCCTTCAAATTTTCCTGGCAAGTGGCATTGCTGACCTGTTATGAACAAAGACAGGAAGCTGTGCAGCAAAATATTGAAAAATGGGCAGGAGTTCTTGAGGGTTTTATGCCATAGCCCATTGACCTGGGACCACATACACACACTCATGGAAAATGAGAAGAGATCAAATTCAGGCTGCTGAAATGCTTGAAAAATCTGGTGTTGCTTTCAACAGCTGGAGACTCAGACATACCTCACCACTCCTCACTCTTGTTTCCCCTCTCTCCTTTTTTCCCTTATGCTTTCTTCTTTCTTTCCAGAAGAGGAGAGGAAAAAAAAGGAAATTGAGGAGCTATATAAACGTCCTAACAAATAAATGGAATATGAGAGGATGAAGAAGGCAAAATAACTAAGAGAATGAAAGTATTTTTTTTAGATACCTAGTTTACCTGGTTCACTTTTAAGTCATGGCAGACAGCTAACTATATGAAAGTTCAGAAGCTATGTAATTTGAATGATGTTAAAAACATCATGTTTTATGGATTGATGAAAAATAGAAACTGAAGCACGTTGCTTCACAAAAACTCCAACTCATACATGATTATCTTGTAATGAATTTGTAATGCATTTAAAAGAAGGTACTTTTCCAGAAGATATCGATAAGTATGTGAAGTCTCTGTTTAGACATTTAAATACACTGCACTGTTTTCAGAAGCACTCACTATCCAAATCCAGATTTAGAATTTAAGTGTTACAGGAATTTGGGGGATCAAAGTACTTCATTTCTGTTAGGGTCTAACCTGTTGCTCTCTGGCGAACCATATTTCTTGCTTTCTCAACTCCTGGTGCTCCAGAGGTGGTAGCACTTCTGAATCTCATGGGTTCCACAACTTCAGGGTGGCTTTTCCAGCTTAATGAAAAAGATCTTCCCACTACAGCTGTCTTTTGAGGTTCCAAATTTCCACCTTTGGTGGAAAGAAAAAAAATAAATCTCCATTATTAGGTGCTTTGACCCACTCTTTTGCACACTATGAAGAGACTTTTATGCAAATGGAAATGTAAAATATTAATTTTTGGTCTATCTCAACTTGGTATACCAGTTGTAAAAGGACACATAAATATAGTTTAAATACTATGAAAAGTATTTTGAAAAAATTTAGCTTTGATGACTATGCCAGGTTACAGTACAGTAAGTGTCATGTTTCAGTCCCGCTACACAAAAGAATGACCTTGAGCTCAAATTAAAACAGAATAGGCAGTTTTATTGACACTTACTCCCTTTCCTCCCACAAAGTGGGAGGAGAACAAAAATCAGAACATTTCATCCCTGCTTAGAAAGAGTCTTATAACAGGTGATGGATATTCGTATTAGATTAAAAGAATTTTTTTTTTATTAATTTTTTTCATCTTTTACTTAGCTTGTTCAATATAAATAACAGTGCAAAACAGAGACTGACCTTTTCCTCTCTGTTTTTTTTCTTTTTGCTCACTCAGCTTATCCAGGGGTAAGTTGGTCATTTCGACCCCATACACCGTCCTCGCCAACACCGCAGTCAGGGAATCCATGATGTTGGCCCATTCGCTGATGAGCTCCTCCCAGGCCGTGAGGGACGACAGGACACCAAGCAACTCGTCCCAGAGCTCCCGGGAAATATAAACGCTCAGATTTGCTCTGATCCAAGCGACAATGAGAGTCTGAGGGAAGAGGAAGAAATGAGAGCGTGGCCATCGCTGCCAAGATGAACTCAAGGCATCAGCCTGTAACTGGAATACGCAACAACTGAGCGGAGCTTCAAGCGCTCTTATACTAAAAGTCCTTTTTTTCTTTCCCAATATTGACATGATATATTGTATCTAACACTGCCATAATACATATATAAACATAGGCTGATGATAATCCATATGAGCTTGTCAGTAAATGCACAGCCCTAAAGATGAGTGAAATGTTCATTAAGAGGAATTTAATTATGCTACATGGCAATACTATCAAGACAGACAAGAAAAAAGAAAATTCTTTTTTGTCTGTGATCTAGGGCCTCTTTCCTCATAGTCTCAGTTTTACAAATGGTCATTCACTTAGGTGCCTTACATATGCATTCTCTTACTGCAGTTATTCATTGCATAAACTCCTCATTTTACATTGTTTCATGCATGCTTTGAAGAACAAGTTACTGATCCAAATGAATGTGTTCAGTCCAAGTTCAATAACTATATTAAGAGACTACCTCTCCTATGCTCTTATAAAGTAAAGTGAGATCAACTGTCCCTGAAGGCAACTGGGAATAAAGCATTAAGTTTAAAGTGAGGTAGGGGAACTATTATAGCTGCTTTTTCATGTTGATCTTCACATCAAAACTGGGAAAAGGAGGAGTAGTGAATCCAGAAATAACACATGGATATTTTTCATCAATCAGCTGCTTGCTTCACTTTGGAAGCAGAAGGTTAAAAATTAATACTGATATTACTAAAAAGCAGTAGTATATCATGTTTTAGAAATAACTTTACTTTCATAATATTGTACAAATTGAAGTTAAACTAAAACTAATGACAATAAAAAATTATAAGAAATCCTTTTCCACAGAAAAATTAGCATCACAAGAAAATTACTCACTCGGAAGAGTAATCCTGACATGCTCTGGGCAAATGTATCCTTCATTTGGCTCTCCCTTGGCTTCTGCATCACAGCTTCTGTGATTCTCAGGAGTATCTGTAACATCTGTTCCCTGGTACCAAAACAAAAAGGCACTTTTTGCTCACATTTTATTAGTTAATACTTGTAATTTTCAGGTACCAATAACACTCAATTCTTTGACAAGCTTACACTCTACAGATCGTTTGCAGAACAACATTAATTACTTGCGGTCATAAAAGCTAATTTCTGAAAAGGCACCATCAAGAATGAAAACACAGAAACTTCAAAGTCAAAAAGCAGCAAGGCAAACTAAAAAGTGAACCTGAACCAAGTCTGGAATTTGAGTTACCTTCACTTAAGTATATATGCAAAACTCATGAGTTCAATGGGGTAAGAATATTAGGTTTACCACAGTAAATCACTTTTCCCTCACCAACAATTCTTCCATACAGCTTATATGTTAATTTACTACTTAATTAATGTACTCACCAAGTTTTTTTATTCATTGACAGTTCCATTATCATGCGCCTAAAAATACTGAGAACTGCTCTGCAAGCATCAACTTGTTCCTTCAGAAGTGCAGGGACTTCAAGGCATGGTTCCAATAAGAAAACATTCGCAGAGTTTGTCAAGAATACCTTTAAAGACATTTAAATTCAATTTACATAGGGAGATACACACACACAAGTCTTATCTTTGCATGGCATTGTTTATAATAAGTTGTATTATGAAAACTCAACTGCACATAGTTGGCTTTCCTCTGTCACAGGGCATATAAAAACCTTTATCAAGCTCCTCAATCAAAATTGAGGAGTTTTTCTTCGTTTGACATAAGCCAGTAGAGTATTATTTCAGTAACTGAAGAGAAAGCAATGGGACGCCTCCTGACATTCTGATATTGCTGCTTTCAAAGCACAGATGAACTGCTTTTGTGATAACAGAGGGCTCCCCACATCTTGGAAGGCAACAACTGGAGGCAAAACTCCCAGCAAGGGTTTGTTGATTCCATATTTACAGTTTTCAATCTATAGTGACTTCTCATTAAAGCTGCTACAGCCTAGGTACTTGGGTAACTACGCAGAGTGAATAAGGACTCATATCCACCTGCATTAAAATTTACAGCTGTTTGGATCTTTTAAGAAACCATACATCATCATGTATAGCCATTTCATTTAGCAGAAATATATGTTTTTATTTCACTAAATACAATGTAATAACTGTAACAATATGAGAATTTCCTTTGTTAATTTTCTCTGAATAATCAGCAATGATACAAGTCTGCTTAGACACTGGAAGGACAGTGCTCCTGCGTAAAGCATAACTTGAATATGAAAACAAAATATTTATACTAATAAAATTATGTTTACATAGTACAAAAATATGAAGAGTTCTCTATTGAAAAGTTCCAATGAACTTTTGTGAAATGATCCATCTTGGGAAAGATTCAATCTGTCAGGAACTGGTGTTTATATCTAGGTGTGCCTTAGTCTTTCAGGAAAGACAGCCCAAAAAACAAAAGAACAAAATTAACACCTCCAATAATCTGTATAACATTCAATAAAAGCTGCTTATGCTACATAAAAGGCAATAGTAAAGACTAGAGAGATAATATTATGTATATTCTGTTACCAAAAAAAGGGACAAGAGCCACAAATTGCAGCTTGAGAAGTTAAGGTTAGCCAGCAGGAAAAGTTTCTAATTATGGGGGATATCATAGCTCTGCCAAAGGTTGTCCAGACAGGTTTATCTTAGGGCAGCTTCTACCCCACTCCTGACAACAGATCAATTTTTAACCAGAAAAAATTACACTAACTGTCTTCACAGGGCAACTGCACATGCCAAGAGGGTCTGTGTTGGATACTTGGGACAAGAGCTTCCATTTTGCACTGTGGACAGTGCGCGCAAGTGCCCCAAGGAGATAGAGAGCAGAGCATATTGTGTCCAGCATAACCAGAAAAGTGGTTTGCAGAAGGAAGATGCTGGTGAGAACACTGGTCAAGCCCTTTCACTATGACCTCTATGTTAATACTGAAATACATTTAATACTTGAATACATTGCCTACAAAATTAAACATAGAAGAATTTTTAATAGTTACTCAACCTCATAGCTTTGTTCATTATTTTAGGGCTAATTTCTGCCAGCTTCAAGCACTTAGCAAGGTTGAATTCCATTACTACAGTCAAGTTTGAACTAATGTATGTCATTAAATTTGAATGGTAGTAGAGAGTAAAGATGATGTTATTTAAAACAATTTTCTTAAGCTGGATAAAAATGCACTCCATCACTGGCACATTGCTATGTGTTTTCCCAAAACACCTAAGAGTTAAACTATTACAGAAAGCTTTAAGTATAAGAAAACTGGTAAGAATAAAGTAAATATTTTACCTTAACTAGAACTGTCAAAACCACTAGAATAAATCACTCTTTGTTGCATTAAATAGGATGATAATACAATTTTCTAAGCATCACACCTGTAATGCAGCTTGAGTGCCAGCTTTAATATTTTTGTCTTCATCTTCCAATATGCATCCCCTGTTAACAGCACTCGTGAAGGAGTAGGTTCTTCCCCAGCTGGATGATCGTTTATGGCCTGAATGGTCCGAGGCAAGCTGTCAAAAACAACGCAGGGAGGTACAAAGCAAAAGGAGAACTGCTATGGCTCAAGTCCATTCTAGGAAGGCATTTTCTGTGTATTATTTATATATCATTTGCTTGTTTAGAGATGTATGAAGTTTAAAGTTTCGTAGCAAAATTTAAGGACTATCTTGCTTTAAAATATCATATATTACATTCCATAAAATCATTGTTTCAATACTTGGATCTTAAAAGTCGGGTAAAAACTGGAAATCCTCTACAAAAACAATCCAGTGGAAACCCTGTCATTTTCACTACAGTTTTACAACTCAACCTTCTTTCTTACCTAGCTTCCCTTCATATAGTTTTGTGTCAGTGACAAAGTCAACATTTACAGATGGCTCTTTATAAAATATGAAAAAGATGATCCTGCCCAACTCATATATACACACTTTAGTTTCCAAAGGTTAATGTGTCTGCAGGCAAAGTTTTGATTCTCATATATATAACTTTGTAAATATCTCCAAATTCTTGAATATTCCTCTCAAAATAAATATAAAGCCACACATATGACGATAAAAAGCATAAACATTTAGCACTGCGGCACATACTAAATTCTTGCTTTTGTATTTACATAGATAAGAGAATAATTAAGAAACTATGTTTTTTCAAAACAAATTTGAAATCCTTCCTCATTGCCAGTAAGAACTGAACACTAAGTTTCTTCTTGCATTTCTGAACCTAAAATATAGGACTTCTTAACCTCATTTTTGCAAACACTTTGCTAATTGCTAGCTATTGACAATTAAAGAAACAGTTAAATGCAGTTACAAGATAAATAATACACCCCATGCAAAGCGAATAGCATAGGAGCACTGATACTATACATGTTTGCTATCTGTTTGCACGGATGAATCCTCCGAGTTGGAAACGTCATCCTGGCCGTTTTCCTTTTTGTCTGGCTCCTCCATGAACACGGGTTTCTCTTGCAATATCCATTTCCGATAAACCTTAATCACTTTTCGTGTTGCAGATATATCAGAAGAAGGCAACAAAAAAGCCTAAATTCAAAAGTTAACTCAAATCAACATATATAGGAGACAGGCAGGTGTCTAGAGCAATAGTGAAGGAGAATATACGTGTGTGTATCGATAGCATATATGGGTATGTGAGGGTATATACCCTCCTTATGTAAGAGGGTCCAAAAAGAGTAAGTTTAATTTTTACCTCTGCACCTGTGCTAGAGCAAGTTACAGTTAATCAATAACCTATTCCCACACTGCAGCTTCCACATTTTCCTCCACTAAAATGATAATTCCAACTTTGAAGTTCTTGTTCTCAATGATTAACAGGGCAAATCTCAAAATCATTTCATTTCAGAGTATTCATTCACAGTATAATTTTTTATAACCAATTCAAGTGCAAGAACAGAGAGAAGGTTGCTCAGGGTGGGGCAAACCCTTTCTTTAGGCAGCACATTTCCTTTCCTCTGATCAGTATGAAATACAACAGCTACTGGGTGTTGTAAGGGGGTGGCAAGAGCAAGTTCATATATGCAATAGCAATTGCTGTATGTGAAACTCCTGAGAAATGTCTTCAAAATCACTGGCAGGTGATTAAGGATGCACAATTCTGAAGAGCAAAACAATCCCAAGACAAGGTAGCAGTATATCTGTCCTCCAGAAAAAAACCTGCCCACCAGAAGAGGGCAGCACACCACAACATTTCCTATGGATGTGATGGGAGAGAACAAGGAATATTTTTATGCATCATCCTTGTAAAAAGCCGTAGTGGCACCCAAGTCACTTGAAAACAAAGCACGTGTGCTCACTTGGCTGGGACCATTCTCCTCTATGAATTTGTGTGAGCTAGGAGGCTGCTGCTTCAAGGGATTCCTGTCTTAGAACCTGATCAAAAGCAGCAAAAGTATAACTACTCATCTGTCAATATATTCTTAAGAAGAGATTTTCATGTTTATTATTGATAAAAATGTCTAGGTATTTTAACTGAACTGAGACTTCTTTTTATTTAGCGAACAATGAGCACAAAGCTGCCATCATTTTCTTCATCTGTAATTTATCTTATATTGGAATGCAGTCCCAAGCCAATGCTGAATAATCTTATTTTTTAACAACTAAAAATGTAATCATACCAGTATTAATCATTAATAACATCAAACATAGCTGAAATCTTTGCAATTTCATTAATATTGCTTACTAAATTCATTATATTTATAAGAATCTTTATACTAAAACAAATGTATAATTCTTTTACCTCTGCTCCAGCTAGGAAGGACTTCAAAACAAAACAGTGCAGATGACCCTTGGATCAAGTCTGACAAATTACCTAGAGACAAATTGCCTGAAGAGATTTTACAGCCAGTTCACAGTTTGCAGTCATACATTTCCCTTTAAAGAAAAATAAAGATAACAGGCAACTAGACAGGGCTGCTCCCCCCGCTTACCTGGCGAAAGACTTCATTGACGAAGTTGACGTAGCCCCGCGTGGAGAGCAGGATTCTCTGCACCATGTCGTAGACGGAGCCGTGCTGCTCCTCGATGCTGCAGAGGCTGCAGTTGCTGAGGCGCCGGTCGGACAGGGTGCTGCTGTTGGAGTGGTTCCTCTCCTGCTCGCTCGCGTGGGGCACGCTGCTTTCCAGCTCCGCGCCTTTGTCCTGGCTTGCGGCACCCACCGTCTACAAGGAGGAAAACTAGTTAAGTCACCACGGCGGTATAAACCACATCAAAAAGCTGGGCTCTATATTTTGATCTAAATCACAAAACCACCATCCCTGCAAATGGGCTCAGGTGAGGGAGGATTTAACTCAGAGAGGGGACCAGCAGCATCTTCACGGATTTATGAACCATAACTTGGGTATTTTAATTGCTGTCAGTTGTCTTAAAGAGCAAAAACGAAAAAAATCTTTTCAATCTACACCTGCTGGAATAGCTTCACAACTGCTCCTACATAGAGACAAAATTCTACAAAAAAGGAAAGATTAAAATCTACAAAAAGCACCTTCAATAGGCAGAACACTTTACCTAACATGAAGGCTTAGAACACTTAATAAATAAATTCAAAAACGACACTAAAATACACAGGCTGACCATGCCTTTGCAGTGAATCTGATTTTTATACAGGCATATGATTCAAGAGAAAAATATTAAGTATATCCTTGATCTAAGTTCTTTAATAGGAAGCTAGAGACTCTTAAAAGAAAGCAATGTATCGTTTTAAAATTCATTGTGAAATCCCTCATCCTGGAGAACATCTACCAGCAATCTGATAGTAAGACATTGTTATACCTCACTGTAAACAGCTATTATCAAGAGAAAAAAAATAAACATTCTGCACTATTACTGGTGAGAAACTGTTCCACTGTCTGCAAGTTTGACAGTTCATAGATTTAATTCTGAAAGTCTAAATAAAATGTTAAGAGAAATATATATGCATATATAAAATAAATATATATATACACATATATACAAATATATACATATATAAAAATATAATGGGCTATAAGACAAACAGCTGTGGGAAAATATCAGTAGTATATGACTAACAGGTATTAGTCCTTCTCTGTAAGATCCTCTCTTCTAAGGACGGGAAAAAGTAAAATACATCATTTATTCACTTCCCTTCTTGCTTCCGTTGTTAATGTGCTGTGATAATGTGCAAGTTCTGCTTAACCATATTAAGAAAACAGAGGTAAGCTTTAGAGCACACCTGAATAATTTTAGGTAGCATTTCTCCCCCATTTTTTGTATGCTGGACAGCAGTTACGTATTTCTTTTCAAGAAAGAAGGTGACAAGCCACTTAATAAATACAACTCGAGCTGCCATATATGGAATTTTGGTGCTGTAGACACTTTCATTGTTTCGTGTTGCAGTAACATACACCGGTCTTGGTCTTACGTCAGGAATATCTGGAGAGGAAAAGAAAAAAGCTCATCTTAACAGAACTGTAATTTCTTCCAGATTCTGGAATATTGGGTGCATGACTTAAGTCAGAAAAGGGAAGAGGGATGATGAAAAAGTTTGCAAAACATGAGGTGAATATTAGCTCCACTGCTCCCACTCAGTCACCAGCTCTTCAATAATGTTCACTAGAACACTGGGGAAAAGGGTTGAAACCAAACATGAACATTGCTGATATAATGCCTTTTATCCTACAACTCTACTTTCTAGATGCTCTTAATATAGTGCCTGTTTCCACTTTCCTCCACAGCCACATATCTACCACCTTTCTTTTCCTCCATGACACTTCCTCTCTTCCTTGCTTCACAAAAAACACTATTTATCAGTATTATTATTAGCTAAAATAATGCTATTTACATTAGCTACTCCCTCACATTCAGGCATTTTATTCATTTTTTTAAAAACCCTTTAAGAGAGCATATCCTTTCCTCATAACTCACACTAACACATTCCTTGTTCACTCAATATAAATGTCATGCAGTCACGGGCAGCAGAACAGTGACAACCCATACACAGCAATGAATGGGAGTAGCTTCATCAACTATTACAGAAAAACTGCAGTTGATCTAGAAAGATTCAACAGTGCTGCAGTTACATGCCACTAGCTACAAGAGATGCTACGGAACCATTATTACCATTATTACTTCTTCTATAAAAAGGTATAAAGATAAAATTCACTACTTACCAAGAACAGGCTTGTAGAGGTTGGTTAGCTTTGTAAAAGATGGAAACAAGTGAGGAAGGTAGTACTTTCTAAACAAGGTAAAGAGAAACTTAAAACCAGTATCTTGGTTTTCCTTATTCTTCCACTCCAAGCTTGCCGCCTTTTCCACGGAGGCAGAGAAACAAAAAGAACAAAAAACAAACACACCTTAATGTGTTATCCTCAGCTGATAACAAAATGCTTTTCTTGTTTGAGAGAAAAACAGACTTAATTATTCTATAAAAGATACAACATGATATTATATAAATCATATACATGTATATATATCATACACAACACACACAAACTTGAGCTGTTTGGGTTTTTTTTTTCCTACTCTGATCTTTAAATGCCCTTTCTTCAAGTCTTCTCAAAAGCTATGGAGTTGGCAATTCCCTGGTTTTGCAAAATAGACATGTAGAGCTTGTTAAACTCTACCAAGCTACAGACATAAATTATTAATTTAAATACAATTATAGTATTAATATTGTAGAATGGTTACTGTGATTCCTGCTTTCATATCTTTGGCATTAAAGTATTAAATCTTATTAAGAAATTAGGAATGCATGAGGAAAACCCTGCTCACATAACTGTACTTAATTCCTGTTCATCTGCAACAATTGCCTGTATGATACAAAATGGTAGGCAAACAAAATTCAGTAATCATTTCCAAAATTTATATTTGTTATGTTTTCTGAGTATAAAACCTATTTTTAGCATCTGAGAATTCTGAGCTCTCCAGAAACCAACAGCTTTTCCTGCTCAAAGTCATAGTTTACCTCAGCTTTCATTCTTATTTTTTTATCTTTAATAGTTAACAGACAAGTCTACTTGCTCGACTTACTACAAGTTTCATTACGGAATTAGTGTCTTTGGGCTAATTCAACTGGGAAATTAGCAATCACCATTCTCCTGCTGCGAAAAAGTTCAAAAATTCATATCCCCCTCTCTAATTAACACCTGCTGTGTAAAAACTAAAAATGAACTTAAACTTTGTCAGCTTCACAGTAACAGCTGCTGAATCATAGTAGCTACACGAGATTTATAGGAACTCTTTGTGGAAGATCTTTAAGGATACAAAGTTTAAAAGTCTGGACAAATGTTCAAGTTTTTCATATTTGTAATAAGAATTTTCAACAAAAATGTTGCCAGAAAACATCTTTGGGATGATTGCCTTTTTAGGAACAATGACAAAATGCAGAAGACAACTTCTTGGAGAACATGTCTAGATAGAGTATAAAATAAATCTTCTAACACAGTTATATTCCTCCAAACGTGAATAGTTAAAAAAAAAAAAAAAAAACAGATCCTCATCGCACCTGAATTACCATATATTTTAATAGTAACTGAAGGAAAAAACAGGTTTGGTCTTCAGCAATTTTTTCTCCAGAGACAGCTGGCAAAAGTGGGGTTATCTCTTCAGGATAGATCTTAGCTAAAATATAAAGAAAAAGATGCCTTAAACAGAGAAAAATTAAAGGCGTTAAAATTTATAAGATCACCTTGCAAATACTGAATAATACACTTAAAGCCAAACTCCTGTAACTGTTTAAGTTTACAGTATTTCCCCAGGTTTCACAACATTTAGCTGGGGATGGAACCAGCTCTTTTCTTTCTTCATTAAACCCTTGTATATGCAAACATTATGAAACAGGAACACCTCTCATCTGAATGAATAGCTGTATAGTTCCTAGTATGCAGCATGTGACATATATCTATATATAAATAAGATAGTAGGCATAATTATATAACAATTCTGATATATAATATTTCATATACAGCATCAGGCATGGTATATATTTATACACACACACTCCCTGACAGTCATGTTTATAAAAAACAGAATAATAAAATTTTATAAAGGAAGGTCTTGAACTTAACTACTCTAAATCAACAGCTCTGAGAAATACAAATCCTCTATCAATTACACAACTGAAAATCTATAAAATTCTGAAAACCATGATAAACATCTGAATTATATTTCTTTATAAAGCATTTGGAGGAGAAACACAATTCACTGGCTGCAGGAATTTCAGACTCTCTCTTCAATGAGGACAGGGATGCAATGTTTTACAGAGAACGCAGAGCAGGCCAGTGGTGATTAAGCAGTACGTCCTCCCAAGACTTTCATGACAGCCTAAAAATGGATAGATTTTGTCTTCTGAATCCAGAGAGAAGTCCGAGACTTCTTCCATATAGTGCTATGGAAAGCCTCATGCATGCTGCTAGTGTCTCATGCTTCACTAGGGTTTATTTAGACTGATCAGGTCTGAGCACACTGGTCAGAAATGCCTTCACTGACCCTTATTTGTATTTCTACCATTATCCACAGATTTCAATTCCTGTTGCTGGTATTTTTGGAAACTGGAGCCTGCAAGTCCTTTCTACAGAAGCCTTAATTGTTCCTCACACAACAGTTGGTATTGTTCAAACGTGGGTGGCAAACCCTTACTCCTCTGCGATAATATAACCCATAGTCTCTTGCACATCTTCTTAGGTTCATCCTCCCCCATTTGCCATTTATTCAGATGCCACGAATATCACAACCCCAAGGTGAAATTTAGATTATTTTCTAACATTTCGGAATATTTCTCTCTCAAAGCATACCTGAAATTGCCTCTAATTTACTTACCATCTAGTGAATTAGGAGGACTAATGACGTTATCTAATGTACAGGGACCCCTTGAGGACATAATTGGTGGAAAACCAGGCACAAGGCATGCAAATATTAATATTTGCTCTTCCTCACAGTTAGTCTGAAGTGCTTGAAGCCAAAGAAGAAACAGTCTGATTCCTTCACATCTTATCTACAAGGAAATGATTTTATAGAAAACGATAGTAAAACAAACTGAAAGTAAAGTAACACAAATATTTAAGGCATGGCAGGGTAGATAGTGTCATCCCCATTATGGAGCAGTGACTCTTTCAGTCATAGCATATCACTAGTTCAAATACAGGAATAACTTTGCCAGATTTTTTTTTTAATAGCAAAATGTCCAAAGAATGATCTATGGTTAAAAAAAGTTTAAGAGTTGATTTAGTAAAATAATCTCCAAAGTGTAATAATCTAAAAAAAAATGATATTAAAATCTGTAAAGTTATATGCTTCATAGAAACTCAAGTTGAAAGAAATCTACTAGAAATACCTTGATAGAGTTTCCAGTGTGCAAAAGTTTCTTCAAAATAGACCCTGAATTAAGAAAAGGAAATAGAAAAGTATCATATACTTTAATATACCCACTTTTACCCAGAAGGCAAAAAAAAGCAAAGCCCCAAAGAATTTTATTACCATCATCATTATCTAGTGACTATTACTTAAATTTCAGGTACTGAAATTCTCTTCTGACATGGATTAAAATATTTCTGATTTGTACAGATAATGCAGTCAAAATATGCTAAACATGGGCCATAATAAAGAAAAGTGCTAGACATCTGTTCTGTATTCCTGTGTGTTCATAAACAACCAATAGCTATTAAATATATAAAATAAATTGATTCTGGTTTTAAAAAATACAAAGGTCAACTGCCTATATTTTCACATCTCACTGGAAAGAGATCACACATTGGATAGTTCAGTTTAAAAAAATGTTATAGGATTTTTAAGTGAGAAAAATAACAATTTAGCACCCAGATTTTGCTTCTGGTTCTGAGAATTATGTGCATTAATTAAATGTGATGCTTTTTTCAGTATCTCACCTTTTCACAGTAACAAACAGAACTTATTAACATATTTCCAAATATGTCACCACATCCGAACATGAAACAAAACAAATTCCAAAGTATATTTGTAAACAATTGCATCATATTTATCTACAGAACACAGCTATAAATTTAACCGAAAAGGACCTTTCAAAAGAAACAGAAATATAAAGTAAAGATACTTTAGCTGCAAAGCAATTGACTCAAGCCAATTTGTGCTGGTCTAGTCTAGAGGAAATTAGTAGTAAAGAGGTCAAATGGATGTCTCCTTTTATTTTTGTCACTGCTAACTAGAAATTCGACAGCAGCCCTTTCCTTGACCCTTAACTTCCACTCATTATCACTTATGCCAGAGCAAATTCCTTGTTCTGATGAAAAATATAGCAGCTGACAAGTTGGAACTGGAAACCAAAACAAAGGAAAAAAAAGCTGAGGGAGCAGGAAAGAAAGGAAGAGAAAGACACCCTCGCAACTGCATTTTCTCTCCAGTCTGCTACAAGTAACAAAACATTCTACCCAGTTCTGCTTCTCAGTGTCACTGGATTGTCACAGCAGCGGCAAATTAAACATTAAATTCAAGGGAAACGATCAGGTTAAATGTCCTTGAATTTCAAGTTCCTTTGGCACATTATTTTAGTGAATTTGGTCTAATAATCAAATGGAAAGAGGAAAAAATTTTGCTGCCTGGCTACTGTGCTTTAACCACAGTGTCAAAATTTTGATTATAAGCCTCAATAAAATTATAAATCACTAAGAGATAATGATCTTCAAACTAAAGACACTTAAAACTTTTTGATCCCTCATGTTAGAAACTCATTCAAGAAACGTTTCAAGCCAAGCACTCAGAATAGGTGTCTTAATCCATTTGTTGAGACCTTCATTTTTCATACACATGTTGCAATACGATCTGTAGCAACGTGTTTCTCATTTTCACAGCACACAGAATGGAGAGGATGCTGAAGGAGAGAGTAGCAGAGCTTTAATAACTCCAAGACTTCTCTCTGTAGGGCTTCCTATTTTTTCCTTTGCTCCAAAGACAAAGTATGTATAATAAACAATTTAGGAAAGCAAGAAAAAAGCAAAAAGGTTACTCAATTTTTGATTTTTAACTTAGTCTCCCTGCTTTGACACTGCCTGTAAGAGAAACGTCAATTCTCATAACCAGCATGAGAACTTAGTGCTTCACAATAGTGAAGGAAACAACACTGAGGACAATGCAGAACATCAAAGCAGAAGTTGAGCTGTTATTCACTTTTATTCAGCAATGCAGTAGGCTGCATTCTGCACACCTGTGCTCAGCTACCTAATCTCATCCACAAGATGAAACCTGAAGAGCCTCCCAATAGAAGAGATTTCCACAGGACAGACAAGGTTTGAAGTCAACCAGAAGCTACTGCCAGGCCACCAGCAGTGTTTCCAGCCGTGGACATTCATTATGTGATCTCAGCTGAGACATATGCACATAACTCCAATTTGGCAGAGCCAAATAAAGGTTCCACAGCCTGAAATTAGCTGCAAATCTAGTACTCTAGTAGTATTCATGCACAGACCACACTAAGCAATTGCCATTAAAACAGAGCGTGTTCTATTAAAAACAAAGGAGGATACCCAGAATTGTAAATAGAGACAATCTTGAGGTTTCTATTTTAAATGGTGTTCCTAACCTGCTTTATTTGTACACAGAGCTTGCCAGCTATGATTTACCTTTGCATAGAGAAATCTCATTTGAAACTCAATCAAATTAACTTCTGGGAAATGACTACAGGAAAGAATTTGTTTTAATTTTACTTTATATATATTTTTTTTTTAAAGTCTGTCTTACCTATACTGCGAAAATGCCATCGATAAAAAATCCTCTCAGGTAGCAGCTGCAATATTTTCTGCAGAAAACAAAACCACATAGTCAAAATCTCCATACTAAACTGTCTCACTCAGAGGATACCAAGTAAAACACAACACAGTGAGATACACCAAGTACAGAAGAAGGCAAATATTCTAACAGGATTTCTGCCTATTACTTTATTTTCTTGCTATAGGGAAATATATCAAGACACAGTCATGAAACTGTCCCTTTCCCAGTGTCTGGAATGGCCGTACTATTTCAGAATATAAACTGATTTCTCATTAAGTTAAAAATAAAACTTCTTCCCAAGAAACTTGCTTTGGGTTGTTTTTTTGTTTTTTTTTTCTGGAGTACCTGGTAGTGACTATATTAGACCAATACAGGGCAGCTTTTGAGCTTCACTATTTGAGTTTCTGGTTTCTATGCACCAGCAAATGGAAGCAGCTCTCCCCGTTAAGATCAAGGGGAACAGACCTTTTTGTGCCGCTCTCACAGAACACAGAGCATAGAACTTCTCAGCCAGCAAGACGTGAGTTTTGAGCAACCACATTTAAATGAGAAACCGCTTTTACCATCTAGCTCTGGAAATAAAGTCAATCACTCCCTCTGGGGACAGCCCTGCACAACCAGTGTCTTTCCAGCCTGTCCTCTGCACAGACAAATGTGTCTTCACACTCTTTGTCACAGCCCAATTCTCTGATCAGCTGCTTGCACTGAGGGGACCTTACTGGCCCTTGGCTGCTGATGCTTCTGCTGCTGGTCAATGGCAGGTCAGAGGTAAGGACAGGCCTGTGGCAGCCCCGCTCGCTGGCGGCGGCGCTGAGGGAACTGAGGGGAGCTGCGCAGGGCCGCACTCTGCTGGGCTCCCCGCGGGTGCCCATGGCCACACAGCAGCTCTCCAGCGGGAAACGCGTCAGCCGCAGCGCCCGCAACGGGGCCAGCTGCTCGCCCTGTATGAGCCTGGCTTGAATGTGGCTCATTAGAACCCAACAGGGCCACGGTCACCTGCCACCTCCTACCCAATGGGCCTGGATGAGCCTGGCTTGAACGTTGCTCCTTAGAACCCAACAGGGCCACGGTCACCTGCCGCCACCTCCTGCCCAATGGGCCTGTATGAACCCGGCTTGAACGTCGCTCATTATATCCCAACGGGACCACGGTCACCTCCTGCCCAATGGGCCCTCCTCTCACCCCTGTCAGTCCCCCACTGCAGCTGGAATAGAAACTTGGCTCTCATAGCAATTTATCTGAGGTAATCTTCTGCATTCACAATTCTTTGGATACAGCATCCTTTGGATACAGGGTTTGGATACACACCTTTTAACTTATGCCATTTCTCAAGCCTTTCTCTCAGCACCCCGAAACAGAGGCAAATGTGTACGCTTCATGTATATGGATGCACATCTCTATTTTGAAAAACTGCAATCACCTCTATAATAGCAACAAATCTTAAAGTGAAGTCATTTTAAAAATCACATCAGGTATTAGCATCTCAGCAACTACTGAAGATATTTCAAAGCTCTACAAAGTACTAGAACAAATATTAATAATCTAAGTTCAGAGTGCACATTTGCTCTCACAATGCACAAAGTAGTCATCAGGCTTAAATGTCTGTACTATTAAATGGCAATTTGTGGATTTTACAAGTATATTAAGAGTTAAGGCTACAATGCCTTTTTAATTAGTATTTTTTATATGTGCGCATTAGAATCCCAAAACCAAGAGAGTGCTGTAGAGGAATGAAGAGGAATTGGTTGTTGTTCTTTCACCTAGGTATTTCCAAGAACCCATTTGTTTCCTCTCCCAACCTGGGCCGATTACGAAAAATTGTTTTTCCTATAAAACAAATGATAGTTTCTTCCACTCCAGTATCAATTTTTAGCAATACTGCTGTGAATCCCAAACTGGCTATTGACATCTTGTTTGTACTTTTGCAGTACACTAATATGAAATATTTTAAGAAACCCCACAGTGCGAAATAATATTGCTTTTTCAGAAAAACACATAGATCTATTTAATGCTTCGTGCTTTGCTGCATCTATATGGTAATCCATTATAGCACACTTGAAATAGAAATTAGGTATTACTACTGATCAACACATCAGGGTATCTGCCAGTTCTTTTAACTGATTATCCATAGTTCCTTTTCTTCTGGACTTACTGCATGACTAGGAATAATGTTAAGTTTAAATCTTAGTTTACACAGGATGCAGCTTTTGAAAGATCTATTTCTCTATTTTATCAAAGTAAAATAAGAAAGGCTAGGGCCTGCATTTCAACAGATTCACTCTGACTTAACTGATACAGCAATTTCTTGTAGAGAGCTTTTATCTTCACCAGCTCGGTTGAATCAGATTACGATTGATAACCTTGCACCTATTATATTACACACTGTACCCTCTTAAAACATGAGGAAAAAACAGTGTAAGGTTTTATTACTACCTTAAGACACTAGATCTGGAATGTTTTCCGGATCTTTGCACAAAGACCGAATGAGAAGCACTGTTGTTCTGCCTGCCATGCTTGGAAGGAGCTGTCCTGCAACAGAATGCCTTGCTAACAACACAAAAAGATCCAGTTCGTGTTGGGTGCCTATGAGCACACAGGTCAGCGACAGGTTCACAGCACTGAATCCTGCCAGAGGATGCATTCCCAGAAAACATAAAAACAAGGATTTTGATGCAATCTGCACATGATAAGAAGCTACTGTTAGTTGGCTGGCTGGGGGACATGTCTTATGCCAGGGGAAAGATGGAGCAGCCCTCCCTCCTATGCCCTGGTGTCCAAATCCTGTCTACCCAGACACTTCCACAGGAGGTTCACAAGGTTGATTTAGTAAGGTTTGCAGAGTATCAGAAACCTTCTGCCATTCCTCAGGAAGAGTGCTGCCAGCAGGTCGAGGGAGGTGATCCTGCCCCTCTACTCAGCTCTAGTGAGGCCACACCTGGAGTACTGTGTGCAGTTCTGGGCTCCCCAGTATAAGAAGGA
>JAUBOD010000883.1:113198-125048 GCA_032353885.1 Nothura maculosa
GTGGAGTCTCCTTCTCTGGAGGTCTCCAAACCCACCTGGATGCCGCCCTGTGCCACCTGCTCTAGGTGCCTGCTGGAACAGGAAGGTTGGACTAGATGATCTCTAGAGGTCCCTTCCAACCTTACAGATTCTGCAATTCTGTGAAATACATTTGCTATGGTGTTAGAAAGAAAAAACCCTTTAAGCAGTTTTATTGTTCTAAGCAAATCAACTTTTACTCCTTCAACCTGGTCTGCGTGATCACAATATGCACTAGGCACCAACTGAAAAGCCTCAAGCGAAGCCCAAAGTCGCATGTAAAGCGTAAACTGGGAACAGTAGTAGGATGTCAAGTTTAAGATCATCTTAGAGAGGGAAATAAAGGTATCCTATATGTACAGATGTACCTACAGCAACAGGAAAAGTATGTGCAGCAGCAACTTTATAGGCTTCAGATATGAAAAGTCCATCCTTTACACTACCTAGGAGCAGGAAGCACAGCTCTCAGGCCTTCCCCAAAGTTATGACTGAAAAGCCACAGAAAGTTTCCCTCATGCAGATTTTTATGCAATGAAAGTAAAACTTTATTAAAGAAAACCACAATTGGCCTTGCAACTTCTGCTTAAAGCTACTTCAACTTTGCTAATTCATGAAGTGGTGTTTATAAAGGGGAACTATAACGCAACAGAGGAGTTCCATATATTTAAAATAGTCACAGCATAGTGGCTCAGTCCAGAGCAAACCAAGGTTTTGTGTTTTTGACTGATGCTTACGTGCCTTGCTATGCAGTGCTGAAAGAAGGGTACAAGTCTGCAGGTGCCAACAGGTAAAACAGAAGCTTTTCATGTTGTTTTGGCCTTTTAGGTAAAACTGGGAAAAAGCATAAAGGTTTTCATTATAATATGGTGATACTACAATATATAATATCATAAACACCATTATGATGTTTATAATGATAATGCAGGTATTGTGTCATTTCATGCACACCTATTTGGGAAGACGCAAGGCTATATTATTTAGAATATAAAACTGGGATCTCGCTCATCTTAACTATAAAAAACACTTTTCCAAAATGATCTAATGTTAACATTTCATATTAGCCTCTTGATTAATAACCCTTTGTTGATTATAGCATTTGGTACCAAGAGCAGCTAGGTGAAGTTACTGATACAAAAAATAAAGGTTTTAATGAAAGGGAGGGGCACTGCCAAGACAACTTAGCTTTAGGAACCCTTGTGGCAGGGCAGGTTACTCATGTCAAATACACACTAGGTGTCACTCTAGAACAGCAGCCACAAAACCCAACTGCTGGGAAAGGCAGTCGCGTGAAGTGTTTTCCTAAGCATTTTTATTGATTCTTAAACAGTTAACCCTCAGCACCTGGATTCAGGACGCATTAATCCAAAGTAATTACCTACTTAGCTAATTAGAAGAAACCTCTAGGAAACCTCTGTTTCACACTGACAGCCAATTAAAAATGTCAAACTTAACAATCAAGCAGGTTTGTTTCCTATGGCTTACAGCATGAATGTTTAATTACTCGGCATTTATGTTTTCTCCTGTCCTATGCTCAAACCCAACTGTTGTTTGTCAGCGCTTGAAGGGTCCTCTAAAGTGTCTCCCTCCTACAGTGCATTAAGTTATCAGGTGTTAGAAATACAAACAGATTGTCAATTTACTTCCAGTAGACAAATAGCACGAAGCAGATTGCTCCACATCTCACACCAATGTCTTAATTGATTACTCTGCTTATCATGTAATCTCGGAGGTTACAGAACAACTCTTCAAGGTATGTATTGCAATAGGCTGTGTCTGTGTGCTCTAATTTCTGAGAGCTTTCAAAGCTCTTGCTACTCTTTAACAGTCTTAACATGTTCCCTCCGTAAGACATTGAAATTCAAGTTTAAAAATCTTAATTCAACAGAACACAAGTGCATTGGTATAGCCAGGATTTGCAGCGATGCTTAAGCACACTACTAAGTTTATTGATTTGGGACTAAAATGACACAGTGTTCATACATAGCTATGCATTTTTCCCCTTCACATCTTATATTCTCCTCATGTTACAATAGTAAACAAAAAATCACCCAGATTGAATAAACTTTACCTGTTTTCCATTCAAGAACAGAGCCGAGGAAGTTTACTTTCTTGTTCAAGACCCCAGACTAAGTTACTAGTAAAATGCACTGCCCTGGTCAGGGGATAAGGTGGTACCTTCTCCTTTTGGTGTGGCAGGGGGAAGCAGCAGCATTTCTCCAGCTACCAGCACAGACTGAGTGGATATATTAGCTAACATAACTTGGCATCATCTCATGTAAAAATCCTAATATAAGCTTTTTTAAACTAATATTATTAAGCAACAGAAAACCTGATTTTTATATTTTTAGATTTCTGTTTGAGAAGGCAGTTGTATAGCTTAAGGAGGGAAAGACGACAAAATGAAATGTATAGAGCATGCAAGTCAGATGAGTGCAAAAAAAAAAAAAAGGATTTTGCGTCATCATTTTTCTGACTATTCTTCTTGCTATAGGCGTGTTAGGCTAAAAGGCATCATTTCAGTAGTCATAATGATCTCCATACTGACAGTAAGGTACATTTTAATGCAAAACCAAAGCACAGTTCTGTTTTGATTTCTTTATAAAGGAAGAAATACAGGAGTTGAGAACAATGTTTACAATTCACTTTAATTTCAATTTCTAATTTCAATTTCTAGAGTATCATTGAAAGTCTTGTGGGTGTTTTTCTTTCTTTTTGGCTCCATAACACCTCTTATAAAAACAACCCACATTATAAACAAAGTTGTCACTTTGACAACTGAAAAATGACCATTTCATTTTTCAAATGAAAAGTTGGGTATCAAAGAAATCACCAAAATAGGTGTATCCTCACCCATGGCAGGGTGAGGATAAATTAGGCTACTTGTGTGTCTAATAATTGTTAGAAAAACATGTTGTCAATAAGTTAGTAGTGATTTGACAGAAGAACAAACTACAAATCAGACATGGTATAAATATCTGTTACAAAAGACTGGGCAAGAGATTAACTAAGCCAGCACTGAAAGAAGAAATATGCAGATGACTAGATCCCTCTTACTAGCACGGCCTCAAGCTCCTCCTATCACCAGACAAAATTTTAAGCCCAAACCTTCCTTATACCGAAGGCTTTTGCATATGCAGAAGCTGTAGCAAAGCTGCAACAGCCAGAGGAAGCACTTGCCACTCTGGTAAGCCTTGCATGCTTGAAGCAGAATTTCATGTTTCCTTGTAGAAGCAGTGACAGCTTCAGAACAATGCAGTATTTTCCTTTATATCACACACAGAAAGAGACAACTAAATACATGGTCACATCCCAATTAATATGGAACCAGTAAAATAAATATGGACTTCGAAAAATATAAAGGAAAGGTTAAATCTTGAAGTATGGCTTATTCTGCTACCAAGTCTAACTTCAGCAATTAGTATTTTGAATTTTAATCTGCATTTTATCATCATAGACATGACTTGCAGATGACTTAGCAAATATATAGACGTAACTCAGGGAGATTAACTTGAGTTACAGGAGGTGACATAAGTGTTTATAAATAGCCGTTCTACTGATAATTAAGAGCCATACCTTCTTACACAGAGTACAAAGAAGGAACAATCTATCTTCTTTAAGAGTTCTGAAGGACTCTTGTTCACTCCTTTCCAAATCTGAAGTATCGACTGGCTGTGTGAACTAAACTTTCTCTCATACGTTACAAGCTAACACCATATAGAGTTCATTCAGTACTCCGTAAACTTTTTACAAGAACAACAAAATGGAATTACTTGTAATATATCTAGAAGTGAAGCATCACTTATATCCTGAATAGATTCCCAGTCAAGACTCACATGAGTAACTACAATAGGCACACATGTAAAATATTCATGATCCAATAGTTTTAGTTAACTTATTTAAATTTATCAGGAAGTCTCAATGGCTCAAAGTCTTTTTTCTCCCTTTTTTTGGATATTGGTTTTCTTTCAATGAATTTAAGATTCTAGCTGGAGAGAACATATTAAGAAAACAGGACTTACACAAAAATGACAGGGTTTCAAGACAGATTTCAAACAATACTGCAAGCTAGATTACTTAAGTCTTTGATAAAAATATTGTAACTCTGGATATTCACTTAAGCCAGACATTCTCAAGGCATAAGGAAAATTTTATTGTTTCATGCATCTGAAAACTTAACACATAGTTCTTAACTGCCTTACACTTCCATATTCATGAACACCCACGGCAATTTGATACATACAGATTTTCCCCTCTCATTGTAAAGGTGTAAGCACATGATGACAGAGTTAAAATCAGATTTAGTTCTACAGTACAGGCAACTTACTTCAAAAAGAAAGAGAATGGAGTCCAGCTCCTCTCTTTGTGATTTATTCCCTGCAAGACAAAATAGGCTGCCATAAATAAATGGTTTGATAAGACAGAAAAGCTCTACTTGCCTTATTCTACTAATGTCATGGTTGTTTTACTCAGTTCGTTATTCTTCAACTTTTTCTCACGTCAAGTGGAGTAAGATGCTGTATTTCCAGCAGCCCCTTCAGTTAAAGGGGACCATTCTGATTCCCAAAACTGCGGAGTATCTTCATTGTGGCATCTTCAAACAGGAGTGGTACAAACACACAGGACATGAATTCTATGCTGAAGTGACAGCTAAGGCCATAAACATCTAACATATATTTGAAATCTTTCAATTACCTATGACAGTTGAAGCCTATAATTTTCCACACTTGTTTCTTATCATGTCAAAGTCGAGATGGTTACTAATATCAGCCCGTGTGAAACTCTAAATACACATAATTGCAGATTATTTGCTCATTAGATAACAAAATGCTTTTCATAGCAGTTATGAAAACCAACTGCACAAGATTTCCAGCAAAAATCTAGAACCTACCTTTTTGTTTCAAGCTATTTTCCAGTGTTATGAAGTTTTCATAGAAGATAAAGTAAATTTGAGAGTAATTACTCTCAAAAAATTGCTTCAGGTCACTTCCATCTACAATATCTGAGGAAAAAAAAAAAACAAACTGAGTTGTTATACAACACCAAAAACCTGAAATAAATTTTCCAATTTAGTATGACAAAAAGCACAATGTAAAAAAAATATTAATAAAGTGGTCATATCATCTCTCTGGAAATAATCTGACCAAAAACTTTTTTGTTAAGATTGTCTGTTACTGAAAGAATTCTGCAGTTCTCTGAACATAGATGCATGTATTATTACACCAAACTTGATGCTTTTTGCTAAGCACAAACTTCCAAAGACTATCCTGGACACTAAGTTCCTTCAACTCCTTTCTCAGCTGAGAAGGTGGCTTCTTCAAGCTGAGACAGATGTGACACTACAGTGTCACTGATACTGCTTTAACAGCTGCTTTGGTTCCTCTGCAGAGGAAAAAACTAGCAGGCATACAAGGCACAGGAGAAATATTTTTATAACACTGATACAGCAGTGTTTTCTGCTCTTCATTCTAAGAGATATGAAATGCATAAAAGGAAAGAATAAAGGCATGAAGAGAAAAAGCAAAGAATAAAGCCACGGAAAGAAAAAAGCACGAGTCTCTGCTTTATGAAAGTGAAGAATCTCCATCTTCAGAAGGTGTTGTTAATCCGAAGAACTAGATTACTTAAGAGTCAATCGTTCTTACCAATTAATAGTTTTACCCAAGATATGTGTGAAACTGGATAGGAGGTCAAGTTTTAGTTATAAAAAACAGTATCACAGAACTATTTATCAGATAAATAAAACTACTGAGAACAAACCAAATCAGTCAAAAGTAACTAACAAAGTGTTTTGAATGCATAGTCATTATTTTTAAAAGACAACTTTTTTCATCTTTTGAAACAAAAAAGCCAGTCAAGAAAACCTTTTCAAAAACAGATATCGCATCTTTTAATTTTTACAAAAAAAACTATACACCATCTTCTCAAAATTAAAAGCACACACAATGAGCTTGGAGAGCTTTTTAAAATCCTAAGCGAGTTGGAAAAAAGGACAAAGAAGTTTACTAAGGAAAATATTCTACACAATAGCTTTCGGTGACAGCTGTGTAAACTAATGACATTGTTTCCATATTATCAAGCCACAAGCACTTAAATTCCTCAAGAACTACCACAGACACCCCCTCAGGTGCAGTTTATACATGGGATCTGCAAATCCAGCTATGTTTAACCAAGCAAAGAGATTATGAAAGAAGTTATATGTTCAGTCCATTTTAAGACCTCTAAGTTTCCCAAGGCCTTAAGCTATCTCGCAATATGCAAAACCTTACATATGCAAATGTAACATTTGCAAAACAGCCTTTAATTTTGTTGGTTTGTTCCTTATCATAATTGTTTTTGTCATGAAGAAGCATATTCAGAGGATTCCATCCAGCAATAAAAGGATAAAGGACAAGAATTATCAACAACATTTCTTTCTATTGAAGTTCCTCTTCTCAAGTAATTCATTCATTAATCAAGATTATTACACTGATTATAGTGAGACCACCCAATAACATCCTGTCGCTCTAGAAGAAAGAATGAAATTAGTTGAAGACTATGCTTTTAAAAAAATAATTATTAATACCTATTTAGTAGTAAGGCTTTGTTTGTTTGCTTGTATTATGCAAACAATTGGCTCTTGGAAACTCTTCTACATGGTATTCATTTCCTTGCTGGTCTTGAATCGGCAAGCTATGTGTAATTACTCTAATTATTCCTCCTTGAATGTCCTCTATTAAGACGACCGCTAGGGAAAAACAAGGCTTTCATTTACCACGATTTCATACGAGAGGATGAGGTCATGAAAAGCAAAAGGAAAAGGAAGCTTCCTTTCAAACTGCAAAAGAAGGAGAAAGGAACTGCTTAATCATAAAAGTAAAGTCTCCTTTACTAAAAAGGGTGTTATTTTGGGATAAGCGTGCATTCTTACACATGCATCATTTCACTATTAAGCTATTTTGTTCCTTATACAGTTTGTAAGGTAGAGAAAAACAACTCATAACCCTAAACAGCAAAAGGGCCAAAACCGCCACTCCTCGTCAGCAAACTGGGAAAGCGTCAGCACTGCAATAAGACTTCCTTGCCATTCTGCATGCCAGGCACAATCACTGGCTCTGCTATTCAGTACTGAAGAGCACCCTTGGGCATTTCATTATGGAATTTCTGATTTTTTGTGTATGGTGTGAAATTTCTCTCTTCCTATGTAACATATTTGTTCACACTGACACCATGGGAAAGCATCACTGATAACATACCAATCTACTTCAGGCAGTGTAGGCAAGACGGACAAGATCTTTGCCTGCTAAACCCATCTCTGCATGGTAGGAGAACACACAAAGCTGCTGCTGTCCCTTCCAACAGCCTCTCTCCCCCATAAGAGAAGAGAGGTTATACGGAAGGCATCCTCAGGTCAGGAACACCAAATAAAGTACATCCCCATCTTGCAAGCTCCTTTCATGTTCCCTTCATTAGGTTCTGCCCACAGTATTGCTCAACTTGTTCTACCTATTTCATAGAAAATAATTATCACAAACAGAAAAGATGACAAGAAAGACTTCTCCTCAAGAAGACTTATTAAAAGTTGCCAGGGAGCTTAAAGCTGTTACTTGAATCCCTCTCAAATTTATTTGACTAACAAAACAGGCTCTCTCTTCTGTTCTTCAAACAGAAGACATAGGGAAAGTTTAATTCACTCTTTAGCACTTAAAGTAGTGAGCTAAGATACTAGTTTTAGCAAGTCAAATTGACTGAAACAATTTATAAATGTTCTAGGAAATTAAACAGCAAGTTCAAGATTGAATTATGGGCACTAGATACTTATATAACTGATACATAACTCCCAGATCGCTGCTGCTGAATAGCAATCATTTTGTGAATTCAAAACTCTGAACGTTTTAATGTAAGGCAAGACAAAATATTTAATAAAGTCATCAGATACTTAGTGGCTTTCCAAAAATAGATGCTTTCTAGCGCCATTCTCCAACAAGGAGAGTGGATCCTTTGGCTCATGCTTCTAATTGATACTTCTGCAGTGTTTAGAGCAACACAAAGGACATAGAGAGACATTAACAAGGAGAGACAAAACTTATTTGAAATATTAAAAGTTGGGTGGTTACATGACAGAAAACAACCTCTCCTCACCTAGTATTTCCTTTTAAGGTTTAGTTAAACAAACCACTTGGGTGCTGCTTTATAAAAGTCTGAGTATATTTTAAATTCCCACTGCGCTTTCTCATAGCAGAAAGACATTAGAGAAGGCATGTTAGAGAGAAGGCATTAAAGAAAGGGGGGGGGTCCCTTACTCATGAGTGCTCCTTTTTGTTTTTCTGTTAACTCCCACATGTTATTCCTTCTTTTACGCAAAGAAAAATCCTAATTCCATGAACTTTCAAAGTTACTTTATTTTGCTATTTATATTTAGCTTTAACAATTGAGAGACTTCTTGTATAAATTAAGGCAGATAAGAATTTGACGTCACACCCCAGTGAATGATAAACTTACTACTAGCCTCACCCTAGAGGCTATAAAAAGGCCCAGAAGCTATTAAAAAGGCCATAGAAACCCAAAAGAATTTCCCCTTGCTTTTTTTTAAAGAAACTTCCATTCAGCAAGGTAATATACTTAGGAAAAATACACATTTTTAATATTAACATCAAATTTTACACAATACATACAATAAATGCTTTTCTAAACGCAGAAAAAATAGAAGCACTTTGGAGTGTTTCTAAAAATTTTATTAAACTTGATTAGAAACCTCATTAAACTTAATTTTATTTAGCTATCTGTAAAACTATAGAACTACAAAGTACAGTGCTATGATTAAAAATAATAATTACTAAGAATGACATAACACCAATTCTCTTTTTTGAGATTAAAACAAAGTATCATGTGGTATCTCATCTAATTGTATTAGAGAGTAAAGAGCAATAACATCCAAATTAATGGCAAATCATATCATGATTTTTTTCATAGCACCTTTACTGATGAAAGACAGATTTCATTCAAGATATTTTTATGCAAGAACAAGTACTGAAAGTCATAAACAGAGATACTCTGCAGTATTAAAATGCTATAGAATAACTACCATGGGAAAACCTTTTGAGGGATTAACTTATGAAAACAACACATCACTGTGAAAGAAGAACTTTCACGTCACCCCCACTATTTATTAAACCACTATTTCCATCTACCCATAAAACAGTCCATACTATTCAAGTCTCCAGGTACTGTATTGGAAAAATGTTATGGTTGACATACCATGAGTTCTAAGAATCAACATGTTTTTGTAAGAGTGGAAAAACACATATATATATAGTCTATTTTTAAAATGAATTCGAATTTGTGTTGGATAAGTTAAGAAGGTTGTCTTTTATGCACAGAGGCTCTGGTTATATTCTGTGTTGTCCTTCACGCTGTCAACTGCAGCAATATGATAGAGGTCATGGGAAAGACAGCATCTCATCAGCTCAGCATTGAGAAGCCTCATCGCAGCTCTGAAAGGACTCTAGTGACCCGAGAGATTCAGTAAATTAAAAAACATAGTCCTGTTTGGGGTAAGACCAACTTGCACAGAGAATAGAACTGAAACTATCAAAACAGGTTTTCTTCATCCCACAACTCTAATACATATCCCTTGCAAAAGCTTTCTATTTTCCCACTTTTCTTGTATTTTATGTTCCTATATCAATAGGCTCTTTTATGTCCATTTAAATCTAACAAAAGCAGAAAAAAGAGAAAAACAGGAATTATCTTAAGAAAAGTGTAAAGCAAGCGAAAACATTTTGAGAATACTTAGCATTAGAGCGTAAGTGAAGGAGTCTGGGGCAGGGAATGAAATTATCCAGTGAAGATTTAATTATATTACTGACTTTTAATCTACAAAACAATCCTAAAACCTTATCTTATAAATAATTACTTCCCCAAGTCATTTAAAATAAAATTTGAAATTATATTTGCAGCACATGATTACATGAACAGCAAGACATATACCATTAATGGCACATTTTTTCCTCCTGTATCAATCTGGAGAGTCTCCAAATTCTTGCCCAAGATCTTCCCAATTACCTCATGTAAAGCCCTCTTGGACATCACCACGACGCTCACTCATCAAAACGACTCTGAGGCCAAATTATGAAGGCTGAGGTAACTGGGGTTGGGCATTTCCAATTTAAATGTATTTTGCTACTCATGAAAAGGATTATTACTATAATCTGGCCAGTTTGAGACCATGATACAAGTGGGTAGCTCCCCACTCAGACTTCCAGTACTTTGCCCCCACAAATTTATTTTCAGGATTAGCCGGTTAAAGAAAGTAGGTAAAAGGAATATTGTGCTTAAATCAGAGAGATGTTTCCTAAAACCCATTAAAAACAGCTTTAAGAAAAAAAAAGAGAAAATAAGGAAATAAATTAGAATTAGCAATAATCTAAACTACTAAATATCCTTCTGCCAGGTAGTTTCCATGCTCTCTCTAAGCACAACTGCTTCAAAAGGACTATCCTGAGGAGAAACTACCCTTTTCTCATTCATGATCAGATGCAATCTCTTTCAGTATACACACAAAAAAGTTTTCTCACATTGCTGCAGCACTTTCAAACCTTCCTGTGTAACTTTTTGCCTCTCAATGGAAAGTTACAAGGAAAATGTTCTTAATCTCAAGCACAATCTGAAGCACCACTAACCAGTCAATACTTCAGACTACCAATGAGGTTCTGCAGGTAGCAAATCTTGAAATCTGATCACACCGAAGACTGGAAAGAAGATCTTTGTTCTTTAAACTTGTTCCAGAGCAAGAGCCCTGTCTTCACACAGCTTTACCGGAGAGGAGAGAGAAAACACACACACCCTAGTTCAAGCAGAGCTACAGGAGATGCTGAATGACCGAAGAGTTGCTCCTGGGCACAATATGCAGTGGCCAAATTCTGCATTTCTTTCTCTTAATAAATTACTAATGTAGGACCCTCTCCCTGACAACAAAACGTCTTTGAGATTCCTGCATATAAACCAAACTTAACTGAAATGAGTCAGCAGATTTACAAAGTTACTAGAACATGAAGTACAAGTTACAGACATCATTTCTCCTCCTTGATTCTCAGGAATCTATCTCAAGTGAAGTTACTAAATACTAATATTTTCACCAACTCTCCTAAACAAGGATTCGTGCAGAAGGATTCTTAAGAAACTTGCGATTTATTAACAGTAGGATATGAGGCCACTCAAATCCTTCCAATTGTAGTGCATAGCTAAGAGCATGTTAACTGGCTCAAATATTAAAATTAATAAAAACAAGGTTATATTTTCCACTCTAAGTGTACTTTACAGGAAAAAAGCCTCAACCTCACCCCTGAAAAGGATAAAATACCACAAAAATAATCCCTTCTAAAGTTATAAAAAGATCTCTTAATATTAAGTCTTGTCAATACCAGCAGATTAATCTTTCCAGGAACACTGCAGGAAGTATATTTTTATACTGTTCTCCCAAAAACATCACAAATACTTGACATTGACTGATATGACTAAGTTTCCAAAACCAGGCACAGCAAAGTACACCATTAATGTTTCACTAATTGCTCCCATAGCTTCGCACTCACTGGGGAAAAAAAAAAACCTAATAATTCTGGGGTTAATTACAGGCTTTAGAAATGTCAAAAAAAAAAGTGCTACTTACTGTGTTTATCTAGAACTCACCAATATTAATTTGATAGCAAAGGCTTCTGCACAAACTGAAAAATAATTTAGCAGGAGCTTCAGCTGTGCTCTCCATTGGGCAGCTCTCAGCGGTTCTTGCTGTCGTCACCCGTGGCAGCTCCACGGGCACTGACGTTGCCTTCCTGGGTGAGATGGTGCTTTCATTTT